>JADLZN010009748.1:0-16247 GCA_018155175.1 Sinocyclocheilus anophthalmus | reverse complement strand
GGCCCAACCACCCTGTCTGCGCCCGATCTAACGCTGACCTCGGATGTAAGTAAGGTCGGGCCAGGGCCTGGGCAGTTTATGGGAATGGGAGACTTACTGGGATACCAGGGGCGCTTAAGCTTAGCGCGTTTATCAGTTCAAACTTATCTAATCTCCAACTGGCCTATAGAGTGGCTGATCTTTAAATAGCCCACCCTTTGGGGCCATCCTCACCTGTCTTTTTGTTTACTCCTTTGAGTCCCATCACGTATGTACCCCCTGTTCATGCCGCTTTCTTCGATCTGACCGTCTGCTCTCAGGTTTTAAGTCTTTCGCAGGGGTTCGCGGCACCTTGTTTGTTGTTTAGTTTACTCACTTGGATGGGCCAGATTTAGACTCTTGGTTGTTTATATCCTATTTTGTTTGTGTTATCTGTTATTAGTCCTTTTTTTGTAGTCGTTTTTCCTTCACTACTTATCTAATACACTGGCTATAGAGTGGCTGATCTTTAAATAGCCCACCCTTGGGACAGTCCCAGCTTACGGCAATACCAGCGTGTCTGCGTCTGATCTCCGAAGCTTAGCAGGGTCGGGCCTGGTTAGTACTTGGATGGGAGGACTACGCTGGTGTAATACAGTTCAGGGTGAGCATTAACGTTTGTCATCACATTCATCTTAAAAACACTGGACAAATAGGTGGCTGATCTTAAATAGACCACCTTTGGTAACAATACACAGATTCATGAGCCAGACCGCCCTGACGCGTAGTGAGATGATTAGGGTACAGAAGGTGTTTGTGCTTGCATCTAGAGTCTGTTGGAGGAGGCTCACCAGACTTCTTTGTGTTTGTTTGTTAGAAATACGTCTTTATTTTCATCAGTGTACAGTTTTTTTTTGTGTTTAAGTTTGTCCTCCCAGCAGCGGTTGCTGTTTGGGAGGGCCATCTTTGTTTTTTGTTTTGTTTTTTGCGTTGGTTTTTGTTCTTTTTTTTCTCTATGGATGGACCAATGGTGACGGATACAGCAATGGCGGGGGAAGCACGGCAGAGGAATGACAATGAACTGGATAAAGGACAAGGAAATGGTAACGGAAAAAAGTACAGAAAACAAGGAGTGTTATTGAAAAAGAAGCAACACGCTGACTGCTGGAACACTGTTTTCTTTGTGTTTTTTTATTTGTGAAAGACTTGAGGGCCGCAGATTATCAATCGAAAGCACGTGACCCAGCGGGTATCGGAGGAAGGTGAAGATTTGGCGTTAGACCGAATACAGCAAACAAAGGCAGATGGCGAGATAACCATGGAACATGCGAAGAGATGACAAACCGCATTTTGTTTCATAATAGTTATGGACTACTTATCAAGGAGAGAAACGCTAAGAAGTGAAAATGATTAAAAGAACAACTGAGTGTCTATGCTTTGTCTCCTCAATGCATATGCCCGTTACCTCGCTGAATGAGAATATTTTAATACTAAACTGGTTATTGGCAGCACGCGGGAGTTTTACCTTCGAATTTTTTTTTCATAAAATTAAAGCACGGCTTTTTTTGTGTGTTTATTGTCGTTCGTTTTCCCTTCGGTACCTAGCATTGAGGAAGGGCGAACAGATTTTTCGATAGTAAAGACGCGTTTGACTTTTGGAAGGAGGTGGCCTCCCACCCTTGGCAACAACAAAAATAGAAACAGGCAGAGGGTCCACATACTTTCGGGCTGATGCACGAGCAATCAGGTGAAGACCGTCGGACCTGTGCATGAGGCCAGACCATAGTGGTGAAGATGGACCGGAGTTCAATGTCGCTTTATGTGAGGTAGAGGGGCATTGGCGCAGGAACTGGCAAACGTGACGTGCCCGGAATTGCAATTTGGGTTTTACATAAGGTGAGTGCTTGGATGGAGGGCGCGGAGGAGGAGGACGAGCAGCAAGGTGGCGCGGGTTGGTGGGCGGCAATGAAACGAGACAAAAGCAGCAAGCAGGCTCAAGGAGGAAATCACGAGAGTACCGAAGGGGCGATGGGACCAGAATACAATATAACAATACAGAACAACGATAAGAGTGTGTAACGAAACTAGGACATATACGAAACACACAACGGAGGGGGGATTTGGATTTGCTACACGATCGTTTTGTCAATGAAGCGGCAAAATGTTACTGTCGGATACTCGTTTGTTTATCTTGTACGATCACCCATTTTTTATTTTTGGATATATTTTAATTTCGTAATGCTAGTTTCGATGCTATACAATACTTGGAGGGAATTTTATGGACACGATGGATGTGAATTTTTGACAGTTGACAACAGGCTGTTTGGACAATTCTTTGTTTTTTTTTTTTGGATTCACTTGCATGATCAGGGACTAGATTTGAAATATTTATTTCTGTTCTATGTCTAATTAGGCAAGTGAAGAAGAAGGTTAATGACTTAAACGATTTTTTGGTTCAGGACACAGGGGGTCTTTCTTTTTTTTTTTGTGATTTTTTTGTTTGTTTTTTGACAGAAGCCATCAAAAAGAAGAAGCTCGTAAAAACGGAATGCCCATTTAGAGACTTCAAGAAAAAGAGTGCTTAAAGATGATAGTATTGAGTGTACGAATAAGTATGAGTTGTTAAAGGGTTTGGAGGAGATGGACTTAGGTTATGGGTTTTACGTATGTTTTTATATGTTTTATGCTTTTAAGAATTGTTACTTTTAATGCTGAGATGGCTTTTTGCGATGAATTAAGAAAATTTGAAAAAGTGAAAGAAGAAAGAAATGTGGGTTAAAGGAAGGAAGATGTGATGTACTACAAGAACTAAAGGGGAGGGGAACGGAGTACATGACTGAAATAAGGAAACGGTGGAGTGGAGGGATTTTATATAATAATAGTGATGGGAGGCTGGGAAGAGGAGTTGCGGTTTTAATAAAAGAAAACTGGTGTATCATGTAAAACAATGTATAATGACAAAGACGGGAAATGTATCGCATTCGAAATGGAGTATGAGGGCAAAAAAGTAATTATGGTTAATGTTCATGCACCAACAGAAGAGAACGAAAAGAAAGAGTATTTTAATGTGTTAAGAGATTTTGTTTTAATTATTAGTTAAGATAATTTTACATCTTTAAAGAAATTCTATTTTTTCGTAGGGTCTTATGATGGGTGATTTTAATACTGTTTTTAGTAAATTAGAAATGGCTGAGGGAATGGTTTTTAAAAATGATAAAGGAAGGAAGGAACTGAAATTATTAATGGAAGAAAGTAATATGATTGATGTAATGTATTTTTTTTGAGTTCGAGGATTCTTAAGGTAATTTGATATTATTAGACTAAAGAATCATTTTTATAATTTTTAGTTGTATCTAACGGGCAGAGGTAGTGGGGACACTTTGCACCGCTGGTATGGACACCAGAATTGATTTTATTTATGCACACAAGAATTGCACTGAAGGTAACTATCGGGAAAAATTAAATACAGTGGGAAACAAGTCTGTCACACTTGTGTATCCTATATCATTCCTACATTTTTTTATTCAAATAGACTGGAGCACTGAGAAAAGAGGACCGGGGGTATGGGTTTTAAACACTGAGGTTTTAAAGAACGAAGACTATGTTTTAAGTATAAAGGAAATTATTGAAAGGGAAAAAGAAAATGAAATGTATAATGAAGACAAAAGAATGTGGTGGGAGAATGTGAAATATCTGGTAAAAAGGTTTACAATAATGTATTGCAAGTTAATTAATAAATGTAAGAAAAATAAGGAAAGAGAGCTAAGAGAAAAATTAAATAACGAATTGAAGAATGAGAATGGAAAAGATATACAAAAGATAAAAGAATTAGAGGGAATATTGAAAGAAATGGAAGAGGAAAAATATGAAGGGGCAAGATTAAGAAGCAAAGCAAAACATACAGTGGAGGGGGAGAAGTGCACAAAGTTTTTCTTTGATCTGGAAAAAGGAAGAGGAAAAGCTGGAATGATAAAAGAAATAAAGGGAGAAAATGGTGTAGTAGTAGAAACAAATGAGGAAATATTAAAAGAAATAAAATCCTATTAATGAGAACTGTTTAGTGCAGAGGGGTGGTAAAAGAGAAAGAAAAAAAACCTGCGTGATGAGCAAATAAAAGCCAGAAAGTAGGAGAAAAGGACAAAAAGGCAAAGCTACTCAAGCAGTCTGTGAGAAGATATAGAGAAGGAAGAGATAAAAACAGTCAATATAGGGATTAAAAACAAGTAAGTGAAAAGGTCCAGGTATATGATGGTTTGGGGGTTTTTTAGTGTGAATTTTATATCGTTTTTACAGAAGGTCTAAATATGCATCTTAACGAAGTATATGAAGAGATTTTTCGAAAGGACGGGTGGTGAATCCAAGAATGGTGAATGGGCTTTGATGAATTGCAGTTTGATTTGTATTCAAAAGATTCAATAGGGAGATTTTAATTTCAGTAGTTTAATTCTTATAATTGTTTACATGTTAAGACCCTACATTAAATATGCTACACTTAACTGATTTTTAAAGATTTATCAAAAATTTTATGCCAACAGATATTACCACAATGATACCTTTCCATTTATTGTCATGGTTATGCTTTCTATTTGTTTATAATATGTTTCCAAACCAGGTAATTTGGTGTAAAGGGATCCGATGATACTCGCATGATGTTTGTTCGTACAATCAGCATGACAAGATATGATAATGTATCTAAAGGTGACCAAAAGAACAAGAAGGGTTTTTTTACTTAGTTGGATTTTTGTGTAAAACTAGCATTGACCGCGTCAACCTGCTTTTATATTTGGGGTTTTACAGATTGTTTTTGGGTTTGGAGGATTTTATAAATGGGATCACCGTATACTACATATAAGGTGGCGCACGCGAAAATTAATCTGTGTCCAGGGTTTTACCTCTGTTTTAAAATAACGCGATGCTCGTATTCAAGGCTACGGTGCACTATCAGCTGTTGTTATATTCTAATTTCTGAATGTACATTAGAGTACGTGGCGATATTCATCAAACGAGAGGGAAAAAGGACGAGTGTTCCTTGAGGGAGAAGAGCGAATAAAATCATTTCAGTTACGCGGAGGTACACAATCATGTGATTGGAACGGTTTTCTTATTGCCGTACACTAGTGTTTTACCCACAGCACTGGAAAGTGTTATTCTTAGAGTGTTGTTAAGGTATGATCAGGCGCTACAGTCACCGCCATTATGCTTGCCTTTTCCACCACGTGCTCACTCTTGCCGATCTGGAGGCGCTGCTAGATTTAACAGGCATTTACTTTAGGACCTGATGGAGATGAACTAACAGATTTTGTGGATGTTTATAATGTCTTTATTTGGGTGTTTATGGATTTTTACTGAAAAGTGTATAACGCAGCATGCACCCCAATGAGTGTGGGAGTGATTAACTCTTAGCCGCTCGTGCTTATTTTTGCAAGTATTTGTCCTTATTCATTTTTTGTGAAGCTGAGAACGTTAACTCCCTAAAAGGGAAGGTTTCTTCGGTCCCCTTAATGTTTTAATGTGTGTCTAATAATTGATGGTATATTTATATGGCTCATCATGACCGATGTGGGCAGAAAAAAGGTTTGAAAAAATAGTTTTTAAGAATTTTTTATGGAATTATGGTGAGACGCGGCAAGGATCGCATCACAACACGAGTAATAGGAGCAGAGGGGAAGGAGGGTGGGTTTACTGGATATTGAGCAAAAGGACAGAACAGCACTAAGAAGTGAAATAATTAAAAATGTAATTGGAATGAAGAAAAAAAAAGTAGCATGGAAAAAAATCACTCGGGAGTATTTTTAATAAGTTGGTAATTAATTTGGGGATTTTTTTTTATTTCATATCTGTGTTGTTATTCGATGGATCAAAGAATTGGATGACGGAGGGGATGGTATTTTTTTTTTTTTCCTCGTTTTTTTGTTTCATTTTTTTTCTGCAGTGCGTCAGATCTTTTATAAAGAACACTTGCATGACCCCAACCACCTTTTTTTAGCGCGTGCTTTGTAAATTCAATTTTTAACTTTGTGTCCTGTGTACTTTTAACTCCCAAACGGGTGCAGACGAGAAACATTTTACATAATTTTTTTTTTTTAAGACCTCTTTTTTTAAACAACGGCATTTTAAACCAAGGGAAGGGAATCTTTTATAAGAAATGGTGGGATTTAGGGATAACAAAAGTAAGGGATGTTTTATATGAGTTTAAAGAAGGGTTTTTACCATTACAATACATTGTGGATGTCATGGAAGAGGCAAAGGAGGACTTTACCAGACAGGAATTAATAAAAAAATATGATTTAATTAAGAAAGCAATACCTGAAGAATGGATTCAACGAATTGAAAATATGGAAGAAACCAAACAAGGATGGCTGTATATATATGTGAAAATGATTAGCCTGGCGAGGCAACTGTACCGCTTTCCACGAACCCTGTTGGTATTGTGGTAAATATTTTGGTTTTTTTTGCTATTTTTTAGATTTGGTTGTCGTTGTTTCTCTAACAAATTTATTCTCTTGTGTTTGAATCAATATTGGTTACACTAACGTCTGAGGCCGGTTTGTGATAAGAGTTCGCGTGGATATGGGGCAACCTAAATTAATTAGGGGTTAAACTTTTTTTTCCATAATTTTACACCAAATTAAGGAATCTGCGAGTATTTCTTACGGTTACACAAAAGATGAGTTTTTTGATCACGCATGTTTGATTATAATAAATATTCGGAAGGCAACAACGTGCTATGTCTTTCAAGTAGTGCGGTATAATGCATGATGGAAGGTTTTTTTTTTTCTATTTGTTTTTACACTGTCAAGATTAGAGAATGGTTTTAAATGAGAAATGTAGTTTCCATTTCAAAACCATTGATTCTAGTGATTTTCTTGATGGGTAGACAAAATGACCGGATATTGCAATGGAAGTAGGTTGTGAGTGTGGGGCTCCGATTAAAGAGTGTACCAAATTTATATAAAAATTCTACACCGGCGGGGGTAATATTAATGAAAAGTGGTCACACTTATTTTTTTATGTGCGGAAGAAGAGTATAGTGAAAGAGAAAGAGTTTAATGATGTAGGTACTTTTGTTTTAATGAAGAAAGGGTGTGCATTTATATTCTTTTACGGAAATATACGCCAAATATCTAGTTTTCTTACTGTTTCAAGTATATGTACATTATTTTAATGTGTTTTGTGAATATTACGATGTTTTTACTCCGGATGTTTCTAATGTTTTTAATAACTTTGGTTTGGATATCTTCTTTTTTTAACAGTTTGAAAAATATGGCTGTATAGGAGATTATGACTTTGTTTTAAGGGCTTTTGAGTCTGAATGTTTGTACTGCCTTCTATGGAATGTTTGTTTATGGTTCTTAAATTAGAAAATTTGTAAATTTTGATGTATTTTAATGTAAAACAGCATGCTAAGAAGTTTTTATTTTTTTTTTCGTTCTGGGAAATAATTTTCATAAAAAAATATCAAAAAACAATCTTAGTGTCCTGCGCCAGGTCTCGGAGAAAAAACAAACAAAGAAAAAAAAAGAAAAAAGGTCTGCGCGTTAACGATCTCGATACTGATCTGTCGGACTAAATAGGGTCGGGCTTCGCGTTTGAGTACGGAAGGGGGAGACTGCCTGGGGAATATCAGGTGCTGTAGGAGCTTGAGTCGTTTGTCGGTTTCGCTATATCTTATTTAAATACACCCTGGGGCTATAGAGTGCATGATCTATTACACACTAAATAGCCCACCTTGGGACAGGTACAAGCTTACTGGCAATACCAGCATGTCTGCGCGTTTGATCTCGTTCGATCTCCCAAAGCTCAAGCAGGGTAGGGCTGTTCTACTGGTAGTACTTGGTATGGAGAATGCATGGGCAAGATACCAGGATGCTGTACATGCCTGGGGTTTTTCTTCACTTGATAGTTATCTAATACACTGTCTATCGATGTGCGTGATCTTTAATCAGCCATTCCTTTGGAGAATTCCCCAAAGGATAGAACGTGTAGCGATTACCACCCCTGTCTGCCTCACACGGAATTCGCGTATGATCTCACGGAGGCTAAATCGAGGTCGGGCCTGGTTGTACTTGGATGGGAGATGCTGGGACATACCAGGTCTTGTAGCATTTAGCGTTTTCTTCACTCTTATCTAACTACCCACTGGCCTAGAGAAGTGGATGATCTTAAATAGCCCACTTTGGGGCCGTCAAGTCCCAGCCTTACTGGCCAACCAATCCTTGTCTGACGCCACCCACGCTGTCTGATCTTCGGAAGCTCAATAGGGTCGGGCCTTTTCCCTTTTTGTTGTTTTGTAGTTACTTGGTATTCGGGAGACTCGCTTGGGGTTATCCGTATTAAATTGGGTGCCTGTAACGATTTAGCGTTTTCTCACTACTTATCATAATACACGGCCTATAAGAGTGGCTGATCTTTAATAGCCATCCCTGTGGGACAAGTGCATTTCGCTACGGCAAACCAGCCTGTCTGCCGCCTGATCTGTCGGATCTCCAAGCTAAGAAGTGTAGGGCCTGGTTAGAACATGGAGCGAACTGCCGGGAATAAGCATGGGGATGTAAGCTTTCGGTTGTCTTCACTAGCGTATCTAATACACGGCCTATAGAGTGGACCTATCTTTAAAATTTAGCTCCACCTTTGGGGTAATCATTGCTCCTGGCCATACCACCGTCGTGCCCACAGAATCTCATTGATCTTGGAAGGTTTTTTGTAATGCCACGAGTGAGGGCCTCGGTTAGACTGAGGGAGACTGCCTGGGGCATACCCGTTGCTGGAAGGCTTTAGCGTGTTCTTCACAAAGCGAGGGTCGGGCTTCTGGTTAGTACTTTGAGTATTTGTTGGGTTCAGATTTTTCCTGCTGAGAATACCATTGGTGCTGTTAAGCTTCTTAAGTTTTCTCATAACTTATCTAAATCAACAGCGTGAGCCCTATAGAGGGCTGATCTTTTAACTAGCCCACCCCTTTGGAGCAATCCTAGCTTAAGGCCCATACACCCCTATGGTGTTTCTGCCCCCGACTACGTAGTATTTTTCTGATCTCAGACCAGCATAAGCGTGGTGGGCTTTCGGGCTTTTAGTCCTGTGGTAGAGACTAACCGCGCAGCTACCACCAGGTGCTGTATGCTTGTGTTAGCGTTTTTTTCTTTTCATAATTGCTTGTATCTAATTGTATAGACATCTTGGACTTCACTATGAGTGTTGGCGGTGATTTTCTTAACCACCTTAATTATGCTACATCCTTTAGGGTTTTTTACTAGATTTTCTCTTAATGATTGGTATTCGAGCACATAATACTATTGTCTGTCTGCGAACTTTTTTAGCTATCTCGATTTTTGACTCTTGGCAACGTCCTCATTGTCCGTTAAGGAGGCCGGCCGTGTGTTTATTTTGGACTTTGGTTACCGGGAGAACTGCCTGTGGCACCCATAGCTCACGGTGCATTTGGTTAAGTTTTATGCTGTTAGCATGTTTCTTTGAATACTATGAGCATATTTGTTTTTGGTCGCGGCTGCGTTAGCGGGTGGGAGACTGCCTGGGAATAACCATGGGGCTGTCGCTGTAGCGTTTTCTTCACTACTATATTTCTAATACACCTGGCGCATACTAGATGGCTGATCTTAAAGTGCCCACACCTGTTTGGCGAGCCAGGCCCATTGCTGACAGGCCATCCAACCTGGCTTGCGCATCCCGATCTCGTCTGATCTCGGAAGTGATTTGTAATAGGGGCGGTGCAATGGAGTATAGTACTTGGAATCTGGGAGACTGCCTGGGAAATACCAGGTGCTGTAGACTTAGTGTTTCTCTATCCACTACGATACTCTAATACACGGCCTTGAACTCACGGTTTATTTTATGTTCTCAGTGTCTGAAACGATTTTCTTTTATTTTCCGACTCTTTTAAATTTAATTTACGTTAATCATCCTTTTATTTGTGTTTTGGTCGCTAATTCAACTAGCACAATATGCGTTCATACCAACAGCTAGTCATGCTGACCAACGATTTAGATCCTCGTTGGATTTCGGAAGTAAGCCAAATGGGGGCCCTGGTCTAGTACCGTTGGAGCCGGAGAGAACTGCCTGGGAATACCAGGTGCTGGTACGCCTTTCGTTTTCTTCATTTTTACTTATTGCTAACTGGGTCTTTACGAGGTTGTACCGGGTTGTAGCCTACTGGGCATGGCTGTTTCATGATATTGTCCCTGAGTACTACTCAAGATTTATCGGGTGCGTAAGCGATGTCAACATCGCATTTGTTTCATAGGTGTTCTTCAAGATACGTATCTACTACACTGACGCCCATTACTAGAATGTAGGTTGACGATTCTTGTCAAACGAGTCCTACCAACTTGAGACTTGCCCAACGCTTACGGCCATACCACCCTGAGGGTGCTAGAGAGCTACACAGGAAGTGATTTGGCAGTTTTGTAGTAGGCAGTAGGTTAGAGAGGCTCACCTTGTATTTTTTGTTTTGTTTTATCTGTGAGTAAAGTTTTTTTTGCATCTTATTGGTTTTGTTTGCTAGAGACTTTATACTTCCCAGCAGCATTTTGCTGTCTGGGGAGTAATTTTTCTTTGTTTTTAAAAAAAATGGATGGATTACAAGGCGAAGAAGTGGACATGGCAGGAGGAAGACGAGTGCTAACGGAAAAGAACGGATCTAAAGCCAACGAGCCCCCGGAACAAGGACAACCGGATTTTTTTTTTTTTCTTTTTGTTGTAGTTGTATAAGAGGATTTAGTTCTAAAGACGGCTACCCCTTTTTTTTCGGTAACTTGCCCCTTGACCATGCGCGGTATCCAGAGAGATAGTTATGCTCAAGACGATGAGATTTGTTCGTAATCATCAAGCAGTGATTTCGATATCACGGATTGGGGATTTTTTCTTTTTGGTGAATTTCACTTTTTTTCTAAATTTTGTGCTTTCGATTCATGTTTTCATCTGACCATTAGGAATAGGTATTTCCAAAGACCATTTCTAGGATTTCATTACATGATTTTAAACTTATTTTGTGTTTTTCTCGAGGGCTCGCTGCGCACCCCTGGTTTTTTCCTTTTGATGAACGGACTGAGGAGAAGAAACTAAATATGTGTAGATTCGATAATGAACAGGGAGTATGTGGTTTGTTTTATACATTTGCATCCCTATTATTGAGGACACCTTACATTTTAGAGAAATTACAAATGAGGGCGTACACCTGTTTCAGATATCAGAGGAGGAATGTGAATGTATCCGAGAGCACGACCATTGCGGCATGGTACAAGGTACCCTAACCACGGTGAAATTCCCCTAAAGAAGTAGCTGTCCCTGCCAATACAGTACACAATTCACGATATCGAGGAAGGGCACCCAGATGTCCGAGATCAGGCATGATCGTAACGGTTAAAAATGTCGATGTGCAAATGAAATCGGGACACGGTGTTCACAATGTACCCGCACACGAATTCCAAGTGTTTTTCAGTGCAATGAGACAGGGACATTTCGCTGAGGAGATTGCACCGATTGCAATTATGTGACGGACACCGTGAATGAAACCGGCGCATAGTCAAAATGGAGCTGTGGCTGGAGGATCAATGTTTCAAATATTTATAGAGTACGTTATGTTTGACCGCTGTAGGGCGGGCGCCCAAATGTCGAAGTAACTTTGCTAGATAGATTTTTTCTCTCTCTGCCTTTTTTTTTATACAATTCAAAATGAATGGAGCGACTGCGGAAGAAGATGGGTTATAAGAGACTAATGTGAAAAAAAGAAGCCCGAAGGGCACGGAAGAGAAAGACCCCTTGAAGGAGAAATGGGACGAAGGATATTAGTTGGACACCACGGAAGTACACCAACTCAAGTGGGGCATCGGGGCTGGAAAACTGGAGGCTCCCCCAAAGCGACACCATGCCCCACACTCTGCCCACCTCCGCAAAAGGGAGGAAACTGACAAGATGCACGAGAACAAACCTTGCCAGTATGGATAGAAAAAGAAAAATGGGAACAGCCATAGGCTTTAACACTACAGAGAGACAGCAGGGAGACATTTCTTGAAGAAAAACGCTAGCGGAGAACTCTACTAAGGTAACTACCAGGGCAAATGTGGGATCTGGTGCAGTGAAAAACACTAAAAAAGCGGAGACTTCAGTAGTGAAAGAATACAGAGCAATAATGTGCAGGAAACATCTATTTGCTGGCGGAGAAATAGAAGTTCTCAAGTGTTGATACTAGACGTGAAGACTGAGGAGAGAGGATTGGTATGCTAAAGAAAACAATGTCTTGGTTTTATTTAATCTTATTTTTTTTAATATATTATATGCGCATTTTTAAACCATTGTATCATGGCAATGCTTAGAGGTTAAACTTTGAATTATAGAGAATTGAAAAAGATGGGGTCACTGGCGTTTTTTTTGCAATTAGCTGAATGACTTGTTAATTGTCAAGAAACACCATTGGATACAACTGAAGATGTTGAAAGGTTCACGATCCAAATCATGAATGGGGTATGCGTGTATCCATTGATATCGCCTGAAAATGGAGCATGACAGAGGAACAGTCGGGCGTTGCGGGTGGGTTGTTAGGTTCAGCTAATTTACAGAATAGAGAGGGGTATGGTGAGAACAAGACAAAAGTAATATAAAAGATGGGGATATGGAAACGTATGGCATGTGTGTGTAAAAGGTACTGGATTCCGGAAAAAGAGGTAATCTCTCGAAGAATATTAGTCGACTTTTAGCCTAAATATACATGGCACCACATTGAAGATATTTATATTAGGAGCAGGTGTGTTGGTTAAAAACGTGAATTTTAACATAAGATGGCAGAATGTTATTTTAATAGGGGATTTTAACACTGTTTTTTCAGAATTAGATTTGGCAAGTAATATGGTTTTTAAAGCTGAAAAGGGTAGAGAAGAGCCGGTGAGGGTAATGAAGGAAAGTAATTTGATAGATGTATGGAGAGAGAGAAATAGGACAAAGAGAAAGTTTTCAAGAAAACAAATGGTAATGAAGGAATTTAATAACAAAGCTAGACGGGTTTGAATTATGTTTAGTATTGGTTGTGGGGATATGGATAGAGGAACCTGCATCCAATTTTTTTTTCTTTTTTTTTTTTTTCCTGTTTTTTTTTTTTTTTTTTTTTTTTTATTTTTTTTTTCTTTTTTTTTTTTTCCCCATTTTTTTTCTTCCCCCTTTTTTTCAGGGTTCTGCCTGCCCGGAGTTGGACTATCAAAAAGTAAATGGAATTATACAGAAGTTTGGTCTTCGTGATCATTTCTCGTTTTTAGGGCGTTGAAAAGCTTAGATGTTTTACAAGCATAGAAAAGAGGACGTAGGGGTTTGGGTTTAAAATGCAAGCCATATTGAACGCATGAATTATAAAGAAAAAATTAAGCAAATAGTAGAAAATAGTAAAATGCACAAGATGTACGAAGAAGAAAAAACAATATGGTGGGATAATGTGAAATGGGATATAAAGAATGCTTCGATACAATACTGTAAAATTTTAAGAAAAGTGGAAAACAGTAAGGAAATGAAAATAAGAAAGTTTTTATTGTTGCTTGATTATATAATTTAAGATTCCAACACACAAGAATAGAGGGAAATGAGGTTTGATGATAGGCAATTAAGGGGAAACTGTCTTACAAGCTTATCTTTCTAAGCACAGTTAGAGAAACCTCCTCGATATGATGACAAAAGTAGGGGGGCTCCTTGTAGCATTGTCTTATGAAGTGAATCTTCCAGCAACAGTATCTGTAGAAGGAGGAAAATAAAAAAAGGACTTACGCACAAAGTTCTTTTTTAATTTGGAAAAAAATAGACAGAAGGCAGATTTAATAAAGGAAGTGGTAGATAAAAATGGAGAAAAGAAACAAGGAACTGAAGAAATCTTATTAACTGTTAAAAGCTTTTATGAAGATATGTTCAAGGGAAGGGGGGTAGATAAGAAAGAAGAAGAGTTTTGTTTAAATCAAATAAAGGTAAACGTTTTAGAGGAAGATAATGTTTTATGTGATGCAGAGATATCGGAAGATGAAATTGATATAGCAATAAGACAATTAATTACAGGAAAGAGCCCAGGTAAAGATGGATTAACAAATGAATTTTATAAGAGTTTTAGAGAGATGATAGTACCGGTCTTGAAAGAAGTATATGATGAGATTTTTAAAAAAGGAGAATTAAGTGAAAAAATGAAGATAGGAATGGTTAAAATTATTTATAAAAAAAGAGGGGATACAAATGATCTAAAGAATTATAGGCCTTTAACTATGCTAAATACCGATTTTAAAGTTTTAGCAAATAGATTGAAAAAAGTTTTACCTAAAATTATAAGCACGACTCAGGCATATGGAGTACAGGGGAAGGATATATTAGATACTGTTCAAAGTATAAGACCTTTCTGATAGCATTTGTGTTATATCGATTTTTCTGACCTTGAGACAAATAAGGCCGGGATATTTGACTTAGTTGGATCCTAGATTTGGTATTTCTGCTTTTTCTTTGATAGAGTGGAACATGAATATTTATTTAATGTAATTAAAAAGTTTGGATTTGGGGATAATTTTAGAAGATGGATTATGATTTTTTATTCTAATATTTACACATGTATTAAATGCAATGGTTTTATATCTGAATGTTTTAAACCAACGAGATCGATTAGACAAGGATGTCAGTTATCTGCTTTACTATATTCACTTGTAGCAGAGCCACTGGGTTTAGCAATAAAAGCAGATAATGAGATAAAAGGCATAAGAATAGAAGGAAATACTGAACAAGAGCCAATATATCAGTATGCAGATGACACGACATTGTTGGTTGAAGATGTTCAAAGTGTTATGAGGGCAATGAAGATTTTAGAGAAATACTGTAAAGGGTCAGGAGCAAAGGTGAATATCGAAAAGAGTGTGTGTATGAGAATTGGGAAGATGGAACTTCTACCTCAGCACGTACATTTTAAAAAAGAAGAAGAACATATAAAAATATTGGGGATCTGGGTAGGTGTGGATTTTAATAAAGCTGATGTTTTTAACTGGGAGGGAGTTTTAAAAGGAATTGAAAGAAGACTGAGATTTTGGAAATTAAGAAATTTAACATTAAAGGGGAAAGTACTGGTAATAAATGCGTTAATGCTTTCTAAAATTTGGTATGTGCTGAGTGTAACCTCATTGCCCTCTGAGTATTTTAAAATAATAAAAGAAAGTGTTTTAGATTTTTTATGGCGAAAGGGAAGAGTAAAAATTGCTTATAATACACTTATTGGAGGAATTGAAATGGGAGGACTGGGGCTTTTAGATCCACTTCTGAGGATGAAAACTTTAAGGGTTAAAGTAGTGAAAAATTTTGTTGATGTAAAGAGGAAAGCAATGTGGAAAAATGTAATGGATTTCTTTATAAAGAAATGTGGATATTTTAACATGGAAAATAATGTATTGTGGATGAAAACCAAAAAAGATATGTTGAAAGGGTTACCAAAATTCTATGAGGAAGTTTTAGAAGCCTGGGGAGATTTTTTAGTTAATGTATTGATTATACCAAAAGGAAGAACACAATTGCTAGAACAACCATTATTTTTAAATCAGAATATCCCCAAGGCCTCGGGGGGCAACTCTGATTTTTTCTTACAGCCCTTGGTTGGGACCTGCCAGGTTTCCGGCCGCTTCCAGCTGTGTTGCCCTGCAGTCCTCGCAGGAGATCGTTCCGTTGCCCGCACTTGTTGCTCCCTATTTGCCCAAGAAGGGAAAGTTGGAAAAGGAACACTGGTTAAACAATATGATGATTTGAAGAAAGCTATACCAAATGAATGGGTGGAAAGAATTGAAAAGAATGAAGAAGGAGAGGAGGGAGGCACGCCTAAATTGTATTTTAAAAAGGAGAATGGGGAAAACAGGTTATTTATTGAATGTAAAGTAAAATAAATTTATTTGGTGTTTAGAGAAATGGATTTTATCAAACCTGTGGCAAATAATTATTGGAGAGAAAGATATGATGATTTAAGTGAAGGTGATATATGGAGGAATGTAGGAATGAAATATATGGATCCAATTCTAGAAAATTTTAACTTTTTTTTTAAGCACAATTGTATGTTAACAGAAATGAGATTACAAAAAATTGGGATAGAAAGCGATGCAAATTGTAGAGTATGTAGAAAATGTGAAGAAGGCCTATTGCATTTGTTTTTATATTCTGAAAAATTGAGAGTTTTTATGGGAAAAATAAAAAATGTAGTGAAGTGTCAATGTAAAAGACAAATACGGGACGACGACAAATGACCGAAAAAGACATGGGAAAAAAAAAAAAAAAAAAAAATGTTTTTATTT
>JADLZN010009747.1:0-18908 GCA_018155175.1 Sinocyclocheilus anophthalmus | reverse complement strand
AGTTCATCAAATGTGGACTCCATGAACAATGCATGAAACATGTGAAGACAGAGACCATAACTAATGTAATAAATATGAACTAAACAACATAAATGTTACATAAAATAATCTAAAGTACATAAACAATAATAAATATAAGAAGAAAAAACTATTTAAATGCAGTAACATGATGCATCATGCAGGGACTTCTGAAGCATCCTTTTACTGCTTTCACCGTATAATTGTGTCTTTTACTTTTACTGTATAAGAACATGCGTTTTTGAATATAATGTAACTTACTGTTCAAAATGACTTGAGCTGTATTCTTTACGAAACAGCTGTCATGAGAATGCACAGAAGCCTGCAGGAGGAATCACAGGGCACAAAGGGTGAACATTAACACACATTGTTTGGCTTACATTACTGCCTCTTTGTTTGTTCTGATGACTAGCGGGAGATCGACATTCCCTGACTGTTTTAGAAGTGAGAGCTGCTGTCTGTACTATCACACCATGCCTGGGTTTGATTTAAAGCCCTCTCTCATACTCTCTGGAAGACAACACTCTGCTGCCATGCTCTTTGTTGACAAAACACTTCGTATCTTGCCCGCTAGACACTAGAGTGGTGGATTTGGTGTCCGTCTGAGTGTAAGTGTGAGGCAGATAGGAAGATATGGGAAGTTTCAGACATTCTTGTCACCTTTCTGGCTTTGCGTAATCCTGCTGCTACCCCACTACATCATAGTCAGCATTCTCCCGCTGGGCTTGGCAGTGAGGGGCTCGTGCCTCACAATTCTCAACACTTAACACTGGAGAGAATCTCTCTCCTCCAGACGCTCCTCATATCAAGTTGTGTGGTGTACAGTGTCTGCGACTGAATGTTCAATTCAGATCTTTAGTTGGTTTCTGTCCAAGATTCAGTAACTAAGCATGATCCTAGGTCACAATAATGTACAAATATTCACCACTAATTTCAATATATTGTTACTAATTAGGGGAATGAGGTCACACCTTGTTTTTCTGACTAGGATTTCAGAATGTGTTTAAGCTACTGCTTTTCATAACAAACTATTTATTTTCTGCAAACCTTTTTTTTTTTTACCTTTTTTCTGGTTTCTGTTACTACAAATACCACATTAACAGTATTTGTATAGAAACATACGCACTCACACACTACCATACAAAAGTTTGGGGTCTGCAAATTTTGCTCATCCTCGGTCATTTTTTTAAATCAAAACACGAACAGTAAAACATATATAGACCTAACTTTATGATTTAAAATAACTATTTCTATTTCATATTTTTAAAATGCAATTTATTCCTTTGGATGCAAAGTGTCTGAATTTTCAGCATCATTACTCCTTCTATACGATTTGTGGCTCCGCCTTTCGCATTTGTTACTGTTCTTGGCCTCCACATCGTGCATTAAAATCGTTTAATGCACAGCTAGTCGTGCATTATCCCTTACTTATTATCAACGTTGAAAACCGTTGTGCTGCTAAATATTTTTTGATGCCTTCTTCCCTAATGCGTTGATGAATAAAGGTTACAAATGAACGCATTTTATTTGAAATAGAGATATTGTTTAACATTGAATGTCCTACATGTTCACTTTTGATCAGTTTATGAGTACTTTTGCTGTGGATATAGTATTAATTTTTATTAAAAATAAATAAATCTTACTGGCCCAAACTTTTGACGATAATATAAGCATAAAACAATGACTATAAAGCATTTAAATTTCATTGTTCATTTCATCTCATTTATCTCCAAAACACCATACACAAGAAACCTATACAGACTAAAATTCTTTACTGCACCTAAGACTCTCATCATATGATTATAATGCAAGAACTGCATTAATGCTCATGTAAATGTTCATAAGGTGAAGGCCTCTCAACCGCAATCACATGTGGTGATGGTATCGAAACCACCTTGTTCATTAGTGTCATATTCATCTGTCTTCACCACGCTTTACAGTCCAACTCAAAATCCAGCCTGAGCTCTGTATCAAAGAACGTTTGCCAGGGAGAGTAATTAGCCTGTAAGAATAGCACCTATTGAATCCACTGCTTCTAAAAGTGTTCTCCACAGAGACCCTCCTGCCCCCTAATTCATCACCAGAGAGGACAGACAGACAGGCGCTCGCACACACACTCACACAGAGGATCGGCTGGCATCTGAAATTATATCTTACAAGGCTGTCTGCACCTTCTATATCGTTTCTGGATCAAAACACATCTCATCTAAAATAAACCTCGTGTCTCGTCCCAACCTACTCTCTGGAATAAAGACCCCAGGCCGGTCACACATAGGTCACACAATGAAAGAATTTACATTTGCAATGATATCTGTCATGCATTTTTACGTTCCTGTCTGTTTGTTGGTTTAAAGCAATGCTATTTACAGTATATACTTAAATGTAACCTAAAAGGATATTCCAGATTCAGTTCAAGTTAAAGGGATAGTTCACCCGATAATTCAAATACTGTGATCATTTACTCACATCATTTTTTTTTTTCCAAACTGTATTAAGTTTCTTACACTTCTGTTGACACAAAATAAATATTTTAAGTGTTTTTGGTACTCTAACCGTGTTGCTGTAACCACTGACTTTCCATATGATGAGAAAATACTATGACAAGTCAATGGCTACCGTCAGATTGATTACCACAATAAAAAAACGAGAAAAAAAATTTAAATGCGACATAACGCACACAGTTTCGCCCAATCTCATGTTAATCTTGAGTAACCTATAGAGTAGTACTGCATCCTTCATATCCACGAAGAGTCTTTAGTTTTATCAGATTTATAAAAAAGAGCGATACAGCTTTACAATTCTCTCCGAAAACAGTCGAGCTCCTGGAGGCGTGCCGTGGGTGGAGCTAAAGAGTCCCGAGCATTTACACGCCGATTGCCAACAAAACACAGAAACTTGATGCAGTTTTACTTACCGCCTGTGGTTCCGATTTGTGACCATGGGCGTAAATCCCTCTAACAGTTGGGGGGCCAATAACCTAATTGCCTACGAGCAAATTTTGAAATGGTGAGCGCAACAAATAATACAGTTCTAAAACTTGACTTGTAAGGGCATGTAACCCAGCCTTACTATTTTATTGTAGCTTGGAAAGACCGGTGTTAAATTAACTATTTAACTTCTTTTGTGTGGCGTGCAGCGACAGCGCCTCGTTTTCCGTGTGAATGCGATCCGTCAAGCATTTTTTATTGTCACGTAATCCTGTCCTTGTACTTCCGTCCGTTGTCCCCAGAGTTCACACCTTCGTTACATTTGACTCTTTGCACTACACAAATTCATGGTTGCAATGTCATTCCCGGACTACAGACCCAGCATATCCAGTTGCACTGATTAGACACACAGCGCGCCAATCACCACTCTTACATAAGCCATGTGGACTTCCTCTCTCCTCTCTCACTGCCGAGTATGGTTTTAGCGTTTAGATCACTCACCCAGTCGATAGCTACTCTCGGAGCCAGTCCTTTTTGCCCTAGTTTAGTGCGTATAGTCTCGCCTTGCCTGTTTTCTCCTGTTTTGTCCACTAACTTGCTGTTACGGACATTCTGTTGCCCTCCTGCCTGGACTATGCTGTTAACTTGGATTATTTCTTGCCTTGCCCTGTTGGATTACGTTCGCCATTGACTGACCCTTGCCTGTTTCTTGGACTATCTTGTGTCTTGCCCGTACCATACCCGTTTGCTGGTGTTCGACCCTGCCAGTGTTTTGACCATATTTATCAATAAAAGCTTGCAAATGGATCCGCGCATCTCTCCTCCATGTCGCCCCATAACAATTATTGCTAACATAGCGGACTCATCGAAAAAAATACATTGGCATCATCTGTATTAAAGATAAATTAAAATACACATTTTTCGGACGGGTTCCGTCCAGTCAAAACTTCGCGAACACAGATCAACTATTGGGGTCAGCCTTACAAACCCGCGGCAACAGGGTGAAAGTTGCCGCAGTTCGCGGGTGCACTCCTGAGGTGATGTAAAAGAGGAAAGCAGGCATTTGGACCAAAGCACTGTGAGGCAAGGAAGGGGGAGACTCAAAATGTTTCTAAACTTAAAACACATTTTTGCCCAGTTTGTGTTGTTTTACAACTTACACAATTATCTATAGTATAACACATTATTTACATTGCACAGCGTGGTTTTTAATCATATTTTAAGGGGGGGGACAACCCTCAGATGGGAGGGTCCTGTGCCATCCGACCCCCCGGGATTTTCCTTGTGACTGGGATCTTTTATCGCTGGGACCGCTCCATTTTTCATTATCAAACGATTTGCAAATCCAGCGTCGAACTGGTCCTTGTTTATAAAACATTCATCACCAAAATGACGGGAACAAACACACGTGCGAAACTTCGTGTTGCTGCTCCGGAAAAACAAACTGCATCCACTGTTCACGTAATGCTGGGTTCTTTGGGAAGCTGAACAATGTTATCTTTCCCTCACATCCAAAAACACTGCTTTAGAGACATTTTTCTTGAGCAAGTCCTGTGCAGCACTGCCGACGATTTCCGTAACCGAATGAAGCACGTTGATGGCTGCTCTTGCTCTTGCTCTCGCTTCTGGTTGCTGTGTGCGCAGAAGTACCCATAACAAGAAATTCCGCCCTTCATGACATCATGAAGATCCATGCTCAAAAACTTTTTTGAAACTTTGGTCATGTTTAGCATGAGAATCCAACTCTTTAACAGTGTCAATAAGTCAGAATGCATGAAATAGCATTAGACCTCCCCTTTAAATTACGGGCACCTTCCACAATACTCAATAATGGACCAATCCTTAAACACAGTAATTCAACCGTTTAAAAGTCATATCCATTTTTTCGTGTGCAGAAAATCACTTACTCCTATTCTGTGTAGTTTTAAAATGAATTTGTTGCCCACAACACGGAACAATACAAACTATGAACCCCTCCACTCTTAAAAATAAAATTTCTTCACGATGCCATAGAAGAACCTTTTTGTATAAATGGGTTTCTTTGGTGAACCAAAATGGTTCTTCTATGGCATCGCTTGAAGAACCTTTTGAAGCACCTTTATTTTTAAGAGTGTAAATGACCATAAAATTAGGATTTAAACAGCTTTACAGCTACAACAATAGACATTTTTGCCAGAAATTTTGAAAAAAGCTTTAGAAATTTGCTTTTGTAAAGTAAAGTTAAAGTAAATGATTAAATATGAAAACGATAAGTTTAACATCTATTCTTTTAAATTCAAATACTTGCCCTATTATAAGGGCCTCACCATTACTTCAATTTCTATTATTTTCTTTTTTTTTTTGTTAGTTATAATTTTTTTTATTGTTTTTAATTATTTTTGGTAATCAACATTATAATGCCACAAATGCTTTTGAAGGAACTTCAAAAACCCAGAACATTCCTTTAAGTGTCCAAATACAATAAAATGTGCATCTACAAATGAAAAATTTGATGACCTTCAAAAGCAGAATTCCTTTTTCAACTATGGTAGTGTAATTTACAATATAAATGTGTTGTGTACAACACAAAACACAGTGGCGTACAGTCTAGAACTCGATGTGTAATCTGATTACAGTGTTCATGCGAATCTATTCTGTGACAGCAGGTGGTAAGAAACCCATGATCCACTCACGTTATTCACACCAGTGGGAAACAAAATCACTCTAAAACACTCCCACTCTGCAGTGGGATCGCTTTCAAATCCAGTCAGTGATTTTCACCCCAAATTAGCATTCCTGTGGTGATGAACTAAGATTATCTCACTGAAACCATTATAGTAATTTTGTGAACTGTTTTTGTTTTTAATTTGCTAAGCACATTCTAGGTCACTGAAGACAAGTAGCATGTTGCATGTGATGAATATTTTGGATAATATATAATATGTAGCAGCAGGTTTTGGCTGAGCGTCTGTCCACACTGAACTGTAATTCCATTCCCGCTGGCCTCCCAAGAAACTGGCACCCTTAATACTGTCTCAGTGTCTAAGAGATCTCAACCACCATGACATAACTCAGTGTCAAGGTGGTCACTAATATGACTGATTAAGTAAGAACCAATGACCTTCCTGCTCATGGCCTTTAATCTACAGTAATTGAAAGTCTGGATCTGGGATACAAGTCCCAGGAAACATACAGGAAATGGAAAAAAAATAAAATAAAGATAAAGTAATGATGAAGGTATGCTAAAATGTTTCCAAGAGCATTTTTAAATGAACTGACAAAAAAATAAAGTTTTAATAAAAATCAACCTCTTCAACCTACACTGTTAAAAATTATTTTTTCAAAGGAGTAAATAAGATTTGTGAATTGCTTTTTACAAGGAATGTTATTTGCTGTTTCTTTGTAATTATTTGTGAAATATACTAGCAATTTCTGTGTGAAAATTATGAACATTTAACGGACAAATCTGAAAGAATTTAAACAATTTAAATTAATTTAGTTGAATACTGATAATTATAGAAAATAATTTGTAAAATGAATAAAACTGAAATTATTTTATAGACATGAGAAATTTCATTAAAAAACGTTGTAAGAGATTTGAATACATATTCAAATTTTTTTGTAAAACAATTATTTTTGTTTATTGAAACTATTCATTGACTACAAATGAATCGGATAATTATTTTGGTTGTGTCATGCTGTTCTTATAAATAGCATTGCGTCTATTTGATAAAAGCACTGCTGAATGGTGATAGGAATAGAATCTGATGGTGCTGTGAGAGTATGTCTCTTTCGATCAGAATGATAAACTGTTCTTTAAAAAGATAGACACACTGCATACGTGCATAAACGCACATACGTGACCATATTCCTAATACAAAAGTGCATGTTTCAGGGGTCTTATTATTAACTTCTCCACATCTAACAAGCCAATTCTGAAGTTATGTATCCAGTGTTTTCATCATAACTAGGCCAACTCAGTTTGAGTCTGAATGTACATAACATATCTGGGAATATATGATATCAAGTCTCAGTTTTATGTGTCTGATATATGTGAGTGAACATGTGTTTATGTGTGCTGCATGCGGGTGGAGTCAACACCACAGAAGTGTAACTCTTCCCAGAGTGAGTGCTTCGTCCATATAAAGCTTTCCAGGAGCTCAAAGCCCTTGTTAGAACAGGAGTCTTCACTCCCAGCACTCTGCATCGGCTTTGGCTGCAGCACTGCTGATATTGCTGTGCGTCTGGGTGACCCTGATCCTTTCCACAGCTGCAGAGAGGTGAGAGAAGAGCAAATAGAGAGACATTAATACACAGCTGACAATGGCAGATTTGTCAATAGTTAAATTCTGTGCATTATTGTGCATGCATATGAATATTGTTTTTATGCTAGTCTGTGAACATTTGCATCGCTTTTATAATTTTACAATGCAGTGGATGACACTGATGAATTTAATGGAAAACTGCATTTTTGTTAGCTTTAAATAGAATTGACTTTGAAATTTTAAATGACTTGAAATGGTTTCTGCAACAACAACAAAAAATACATATCATTTGATTGATTCGTTTATTACTAAGTTTTAATTAATAATTGGTCATTTACCTTGAAAAATATAGCTTTAAAAAAGGTTAAAAAGCAAAGAAATTAATAGCATCATGCATGCAATTATGTTTTCTTTTTTTTCTATTCAGTAAACATAAAAAAGTATTATTATTTTTCATTGGAATAACAAACAGTCATGTAATGTAACTTACAAAAACCTGCTTAAATTAGGAAGTTGAAAAGGAAGAAAGAGCTCATAACCGCACACTAATAATCTCACATGCCAAACATACATATTGTACAAACGTTTTGTATGCACACACAGAGTATCAGAGTACAGAAAGCGCCTGAGCTTTACAAGAGAAGGAATGTATGTAGTGAGTGTTGAGGAGGAATGTGTTGATTGTTCAGTGATGAGTGACGAGGACAAACAGAAACACTCAGCTATTGCATGCACAATACAATAATTTGAAAAGCTAATAATCCATTTTCAGTCTGTAATAACATCTATTATTTTAAATTATTTATTTAGAATTTATGTTATGTACAGTAAATAATAATAATAATGTTTTTGTATTAGGGCCAATTACATGTTTTCCTCAAGATGATAAAAAGGAAAACTTTCACATTTTCAGTTTAAAATGCAGCTGCCTTTTTTTGCTTGTTTTTAATAGAAATATATTTGATTTTATGTTGGGCCTGCTGAAATTGATTCACAGTCATGAAGGTCTACTCTACAGTCTCTCCCTGTGATGCCATTTCTAGTTTTATAGGTTTCTGATTTGTATTTGTATTTAAACTAGACTACATTTTTGATAATACTTTATACTTTGGATACACTATGCAGCATAGATTTTGGAGATGCTGTACAATGTTATACTTATTTTACATGTAAATAAATGGTAATACTTAAACTTAAATATTACACTGCAACATGACAACAGCAATGTAAAGTGTCCTTTTTTTTTAAAGGAAATATGCTAAAACATTGACCAGTTTTCAGAAATGTACTTGGCAGTAAATACTTCTACATACTTCTATATCTGTAATCATATAAATAAAAGCTGGGCACAATTCATATGGAAAGGCATTGTGAATGTTTACACACTCTAAATGGAACAGAGTTTGCTGAATTTTTCCCCCTTTTTTTCAAGGACAGTCAGAGCAATGATTGAACTGGGCTCAGTGGAGGAGGGCAGCAGTCTGATAGACGAGCTGATGGAGTTGACATCTCAGAGCTTATGTCAGCTCGAGATTAAAGAACATTTCAACATCATTAAAGAGATCGGCCGCGGCAAGTATGGCCGTGTGCTGCTGGTCACCCACCGCTGCAAGGGTACGTCAGCCAGATACTTGACTGTCTTAGTCTTAGGAAGCCACTAATTTTGTTTTGTACAAGCAAGTGCAGCAAGCTCCAAAATACATATAAGTGTCGATGTTCAGTAAGTGACTATGTTCAGTAATTTCAACTTTCTCTTTTTTTCTTCTTCATTAAAACAACAGCATTTTAATTAACCCCTTTGGTGTCTTGTATCATCCTGAAAGGATTACACTGACCAAATATTAAATAGGTCTACTGATTTGAAAGTTGGCATTATTTTATGATTTTACCTGTATATACAGTATATATTTACCTGCACGATCGTTTGAACACGTCAAGGCTGTAATGCCCATCGATATGTATCTATACATATCTATGGTAATGCAGAGCAATACTGTTTGAAATGATAAACCATAATTACTAAAAAAAAAAAAGTTATTAGTATGGTTCTTTGGATGTAATAATAATAATACCATGTATTTTTTGAGTAACATGTATATAATGTATATACTCACGTGAACGTGGGAATCATTCATTACCATAGTGTGTGTAACAGTATTGCAGGGAACTGTTTAACCAGTGCAGCAATGAGATACTGCTATTTAAATGAAACACTACCTCCTCTTTTGCACTCCCACAGATCGTAATGCCAAGATATTATCCAAACAGCTGTGAAAATACGTTCCACTACAATCTAAAGACTGTACGTCATGTTATGTGTCTCCAGAGCACCTTTTAGGAAGACCGAAAGTCGTCTGATCTTGTTTCTTTTTCACTGCTGATTGTATCACAGGGACTCCAATGGCTCTGAAAGTGCTGCCCAAGGCCTCGACCAAAATACAGGGCTTCCTGAGAGAATACTGCATCTCCTTGCATCTGTCTTGCCACCCCTGCATCGTGGGATTGTTTGGAATTGCCTTCCAGTCCAACGAGCACTACGGATTTGCCCAGGAGCTTGTCACAGGACGGGACCTGTTTGCCATCATCCAGCCACGGGTGGGTACTCAAACATCATGAGATCTTTCCCTTCATTCACATTCTTTCTTCAATTATATGGGCACTTTAATGTCCCAGAGGTTGTTTTTTATTAAAACTCACAAACACTAAAACAATTTTTTTTTTTACAATGCATTCATTCATTGTTTTTCATCAATTGCTTTCAATTGCATTTTATGTATATATTTTGTTTTCCTTAATTTGTCAAATTATGCACATTAATTATTTGTGTATATTTTATAGTGAAGTCCAAAGAGGCCAAGCTTGTTTTTATCTGATCAAGAAATTTTTGTATAGAAAAGAATCACCCCCCCCCACCCCCCCCTTTAAACTCCATCACAAATTTGTTGCTTTGCAGCCTGAAATGAAGACGGACACAGTTTGTTTCATCCAGTTGTATTTACTCAGTGCAACTTATAACAGTGAAAGATATGATATAACACCAACATGTCAGAAAAAAAATAAAAAAACAGAATCACTGAGTTGGAAAAAGGATCACCCCCTTGTGTCAGTATTTTGTTGAACCACCTTTTGCTTTAATTACAGCCTTTAGTCTGTTGGGATATGTCTCTGTCTCTACTAACTTTGCACATCTAGACTTTGCAATATTTGCCCATTCTTCCTTGCACAACTGCTCAAGTTCAGTTCAATTTGATGGTGAGCATTTGTGGACTGCAGTCTTCAAGTCATTCCACAGATTTTCAGTGGGGTTTAAGTCTGGGCTCTCATGCAAGGACATTCAGCTTTTTCTCCTTCAACCACTGTGTGCTCAGTTTTGCTGTGTGCTTTGGGTCATTGTCATGTTGGAAGGTAAACCTTCTTCCCATTGACAACTTTCTGGCAGAGGGCAGCGGATTTTGCTCCATCCATTTTTCCTTCTATCCTGACAAGTGCTCCAGTCCTGCTGCAGAGAAACACCCCATAACAGGATATTACCACCTCCATGCTTTACTGGAGGAATGCTGTTATTTGGATGGTGAGCTGTATTGGATTTCCGCCAGACATATCGTTTGGTGTTGAGGCCAAGTAATTCAATTTTAGTCTCATCTGCCCCAGAATTTTCAATATGCGTTTTGGCAAAGCTCAGCCTGACTGCTTGTGGACTTTCTTGAGGAGCGGATTTTTTCTTGAAACCCTCCCATACAAGCCACATTTGTGGAGAATGTGTGATATTGTTGTCAAATGCACACAAATGACAACCCCAGCCCCCCCTCTTTGTCATAATTCTATGCTTAAGAGTTGCCTCAGAGGCTCTCTGACCAGTTCCTCCTGACAATTTATCCAGTTTGGAGGACGTCGGATGCAAGGAGGGCCTGTGTTGTACCAATACAGTTAAATATTAATAATAGACTCCATTGTGCTTCTAGGCATTGATAAATCCTTTAAAAAATGTTTGCATTCATCTCCTGACTTGTGCCTGTCCACAACGGCCGGAGATCTTTTGACAGTGCCTTGCCACCCATATTTTATTGTTTGCTTCAGTTGCACTGCCAAGGACTGAAATGATGATTAGCTACACATGATTGAGTAGCAGTGTGATATGGTTGTATATCAGCACAGCTGTGATTCGGCCATAGGTACGAGACCGCAGGCCAAGTGGTGCTGATATACAGCCATTTCGCACAGCTAGGCCTACGTGTGATATTGCGTTTGTACAACAGTTCGACGGAACATGTGTAATTAAACAAGAAACAACGGAGTGCCTAATAAAAACCCTCTTTTGTGCGGAACTAATTCCGCCACAGATTCCCGGAGTTTAACAGGCTGAGCCAAGCTTAATTACTAATTAGAAAAGTTCACTTAGAATAGAAAGAAGTAATTTGAGTTGCTGCATTAAAAGATATTGTATTACTGTATTTAAAAGCTGTGTATTATAGAGTGTGATGAGAGAGAGATGGACTGAGCGAGTGTGATGACTGCATCTGATACAGTATTCATTCTTCAGTTCAATCTCATATTCAGCATTATACATGAGTTTGAATGTCCTCTGAGGAAAGCGATATCTGGTCGTACTAATCCTGTCATCTGTTACGGTTGATTCCTGTATGAATGACCAGCGCTGGTCAACTGCATTTGTTGTCGTCTTACAAGCTGTTGTGAACATAAAAAAACTTCCTGTTTACAACCCTGTTTCGTTCTCTTTCAATATAAAAGTCTGGTACTGCTGAATCCTCATAAAAACAGTCTCTTGTCGCATCATAGCGGAAAAATGCAACTAAAATCACCAACGGACACACACACACACACCTTTCTAAATACTAAATTATTAATTAAATACTTATATTATTTATATAAATATTATTTATTGAATAATAATATTTAATGAACAACAACAGCAGTCATCATAAAAGTTGCTAGGCACATTTGCTCTGGAAACAATAATAGATTAATGAGACCAAAGACAGCACGTCAGATTTACCCAAAACGAATTATATCTCATGTTTAACCACTAATCAGAGCCAAGAAGAACGCGCCGAGGTGGGTTGCTCTCAGCGGTTTCATGAGCGATGAACGGCCGCTGAATCTGACCAAAAAGTCGAAGCTAATTTTCAAATAGATGTTATCTTTATTAACAAACAGCATATTTGAAGTCTAAACAACTACATTATCCCCTAAAAAACTACATTCCTTCACACAAAAACAGTATTGTTTATAAAATTATAGTGGATTTGGGCTTCTGCCATGACACTTGCTGTGAGAAATGCTGCAAGTGGAGTGATACAAATGGTGAAACAGTTGGAGTTCTGTTATCACTAGAATATATACGCACATATATATATATCGTCACAGACACTATAGTGACTCTAGATGTGGTATATTTTATCCCAAGGGTCCGGGACATCTGCATGTTTACAGAATGAAGCTTGACAGATGCTGATTAAATGCGTCGCAGACTAGAGAAATGATGAATGATGTACAGATTTTTAGTGTGTCAAGACAAAAAAGAAAACAAACCAAAAATAATGCATGGCCTCTGAAGGCTTTTAAAGCTGAAGATACATCAAGAAAGCAATGAAAAATCTATCTATCTAAAAAATAAAAAGTTAAATAAAAATGCCATCAAACGCAGAGTGACTCCATATTTTGAAATAATGGAATTGTGAACGTGACATTGGTTGAATCAGATACATGCATATTTGCTGCTGGACATTATTAGTACACAAATGGAAAAAACTATAGTGTGTTTAAGTTTATTTTATTATGTCTAAAGTATCAAAAGTGCCCATAGCTGAAGTAAACACTTGTTCAGTATGTGTCTAATAAAGCTCCAGATCCGTCAAGTCACTCCAGGCCTGCCCTGCACCGCTATGTACTACAGGCCCGTTCACACGCTAGGCATGTTCACATGTTTTTCGCACTGAATAAGGAGAAGGACGTACGCTTGACATATTTTGGTAATGTTCACATGTCCTCTCAGAAAATCTTGGAGGGTGTAATGTGTGAGTAAAAGATCAGAGCAGCTGTTTTTCTCTGTCACCACATGAGTCTCTGTTACTTCAGCATAAAGAGTGAAACCTTAAGCCAGACAGACTGAAGACTGGAAAGATTTAAAGTGGCAATAACGCCACAGGGGCTCCTAAACTTATGCAACCTTATATTTTAACTTATCATGCAATGATGTTGTCTTGAGAGAATTTTGTGCCTGCACATATGCAAAGTGTCAGTATCAAACTGTTGGATCTTTTAAACAGTTGACACTATTATTACCAAAATAAATTACTGAGCATTTTGGCCCATTTCTGTTAATAATTGTTTGCTAACATAAAAACAATACATTATTAGTTTTATTATTAGTTTTAACTCTTTATATTTTTATTTATAATATATTTGAAATTTAATATATTCTTATAAATTAAAACAAACATATAAACGTATTTTTCCAACATTTTCTCATATCAATCTGTAAGGTGACAAGTTATGAAAAAAACAGCCTGGAACTAAAAATGGAGGGTATTTATGCTCCAAACAATGTAATAAGTAAAAAATAAATAAAATTAACTTAATTATAAATGAAAAAATTACAAACTTTCCCCTGGGCTCAGGAGAATATAGGAGTTTTTTTTTTTTTTTTTGTGTACCATTATGCAAAAAATTTGTATAAATCAACAACTTACTATACTGCATTTCTTGTTTTCGTCCAGGTGGGCATCCCTGAATGTGCAGTGAAGCGCTGTGCCGTTCAGATCTCTTGTGCTCTAGAGTTCATCCACCAGCGTGGTCTGGTCCACCGCGACATCAAGCCTGAGAACGTACTGCTGCTGGACACCCAGTGCCGTTGCGTCAAACTGGCCGACTTTGGTCTCACCCAGAGACGAGGAACCTTCATCCGCTTCATATCGGGCACACTGCCGTATATGGCTCCAGAGCTTTGCACCATGGTCTTGGAGGAAGGTCAGACGGAGGTGAAAGCCCCTCCGCTCCGCGTGGAGCCCACTCTAGACACCTGGGCCTTTGGCGTGCTTCTTTTCTGTATCCTCACAGGCTTCTTCCCCTGGGAGCGCTGCAACGACAGTGACGATTTCTACGAAGAGTTTGTAGACTGGCGCAGATCGCCGAAGAAAACCCCCGTGCCATCTCAGTGGAAACGATTCACACCTGTGTGCATGCAGATGTTCAGGAGGATGTTAGCGCTGGATCCCAGTGAGAGGTGCTCTGTAGGAGAGGTCAAAGGTTACGTGGGTAAGGACTGGGTGCGAGTGAAGGACGCCAACGGATGGGTGGGAGAAAATGGGGAGGTCAGCACGTCCACACCGAGTCCCTGCAGAAGCAGCTGCAGTGATGAACACTGATAGTGTTATATGACAAATGAGCAGAATGTAGTGCCAGTTGCAATGCAGAGAGCTGCTTGGTGGAATGAATTTAGATCATTAGAGGTGTTGATATCTTAAAAAGTAATGAGGAAGACACTCATTTGTGGGTCAATATTATACTTCATCAACAATTTATACTTCATCAACAGCAATTGTGGCATGCTACAATTAACAAAAATCTTTTTAAATCACTTAAAAAAAAAAAAAAAAATGTGTTGCACTTACGGTGGTAATGCACTTGCACTTAAAAGATGTATTAGTGTTAAAGTAAATTTTGATGGTGACAAAAGTATAGGGTAGTAAAACAAAATAATTGCATACTGGTACAAAAATGCAACAAAAAAAATAAATCTGATCAAATATACATGCAAATATTTAACATATATAAATTACACACACACAACACACACACACCACACAGATATATATTAAAATATAAATACAAAAAATTTTAGGAATTTTTTTTTTACAAATAAATATTAAATATAGGTGTGCTATTATTAGCATATTCTCATGATAATTCGGCTTTAAACTATATCAGAATACATTTAATTTATACTGTATGTTTATTTGAACATAGAAAGCCTTGTGTTTGTTAGCAAAACAATTTCTATCTATTAGATCTTGTGATTTATGTGAATTTTTAGTCAAATGTTCGTGAAATCTGTATTGTCCCTATACTATTGGTATAAAAACAACCCTTTTTATACCAAAAGTAAAGGGACAGAGGACACAGATACCATATTGGTACACAGATACATTCAATATGGTACACTGATACCATATTGACCAAAACTTTTTGTCAATGTTATATATTCAAATAATACATTTCATATAAGGGACAAATTCTGATAACAATGGCATCATAAATTTTACTTATTTAGCTCAAATTGCTTTACTTTTCAGGCTGGACCATATATAGAATAAACAAACAGGCGGTGCCTCTTTTGGCTCTTTCAACTACAGGACTACAGCTGTCATATTGAGCATCTCCTGCCCTTTGTCTCTGATATCAAATACTGTATGTACGTGCACATATTCAATCCTCTACCTCCACCCAAAATAACAGACATTTTCAGCAATGATCAATATTGTATTATTTTATGATTTGCCAGTCACTTCTGTTTCTAGCAGAAATGAGGGTCCAGTGCACGAAAATACTCAGAAGACAGCCAGACATACTTTCCCCATAACTGTCATGTAGATGAGGGGTACATTTTAAACTACTGTTGTATTTTACTAATGTTTTTATCCAAGTTTATTGAAATATGTTTTGTATATTTGTATAAAATGTGTATATTTTCCATATCAACTGTCTTGTTTGCTGTGTGCTTATGATCCTGACCATGTCACTATTAAAGCTTGTCCTGCATTATCTAAGGATAAATCTAGTGCTTGAGAAAGTGTTGACTAACATTAGTATGCAAAATATAATCATGAAACCTTTTCATTTATTTGTTCTCAATTTTAAAATGCAGTAATGACTGTTAATATGTCAAAAATGATTGACACAAATTTTTAAGCTATAGTTCACCCAAAAAATAAAAATTTACTCACCCTCAAGTTGTTCCAAACCTGTGTGACTTTATTTCAGCTGTTGAACAGAAAAGGAAGATATTTTGAAGAATGATGGTAACCAGTTGATGGTCACCATGACGTCCAATAGTGTGGGACAAAAATACTATCAAAATATCTTATTTGGTGTTCAGTAGAAAAAAGAAACTCATACAGGTTTGGAAAAAAATGAGGGTGAGTAAAATCTTAAAAGTCGGCCCAGGTATGTGTTAATATGAAGGAAATTTCGGTGTGCACTTTATTTACAGTATGTGCACTACGTTACGTAATGCAGGGCTGGGCACCTACGGTCCTGTAGGGCCACTGTCCTGCAGAGTTTAGCTGAACCTTAATCAAACACACCTGCCTGTAGCTTTTTAGTGATCTTAAAGGAACACTCCACTATTTTTGAAAATAGACAAATTTCCAACTCCCCTAGAGTTAAACAGTTGAGTTTACCGTTTTCGAATCCATTCAGCCAATCTCCTGGTCTGGCGGTAGCACTTTTAGCTGCAGCTTAGCATAGATCATTGAATCTGATTAGACTGTTAGCATCTCCTTATATTTCCTAGCTGGGGACTATTTTCAGGAGCTGCATAATATCATTGCACCTGCTGCACCCACGGTACAGCAGCAAAGTTCCTTGATTAATACGCCGGAATAGAGTATAGTTCCTAGCCATATCGGCCTAGAAAATCACAACTTTCATTTTTTTTTTTTTTTTTTTTTTTCCCGTCGGTCTTTGTACACGATGTAACTACAGAAGAGTCAAGTTTAAAAAGGAAAAATATAGATACTCTTTTATCATTTTTGAGTGAGATGCTTAACGGTCTAATCAGATTCAATGATCAATGCTAAGCTAAACTAAAAGTGCTACCGCCAGACCCGGAGAACGGCTGAATGGATTGGAAAACGGTAAAACTCAACTGTTTAACTCTCGGGGAGTTGGAAAATTTGCCTATTTTCAAAATTAGTGGAGGTCCTTAAGACATTGATTGGCTGTTTTAGGTGGTTTCATTAGGGGTTGGAGCAAACTCGGCAGGTACAGTGGCCCCCCGGGGACCGAACTTGCCAGCCCTGACTTAAAGTTTACTACATAAGAACAAGTAGAAAGTACTGGATAATATAACGTAACTACATGGGTTAGGTTTAGGTTTAGGGGTAGGTTCAGGGTTTTGTACCTAGTTATCACCCAGTTATTGTAATTACTATAGTATGTACATGCGGAACACGAAAATAAAGTGCTACCGAATTTTCCTTACTGATTTTTGACAGGTGTTTTACCCATATTTTGAACTATGCATTGCATTGTGTAGTGTTTAGGGTGTTTGAAGGGAAATGTCCATAAAATTTACTTAGAAGATGTACTGGTCACACACCACACACACACACACACACACATACACACACGGAAAGGAAAATATACACAAGATTTTTGCTGTTGCTTGTAAAAATGTAGAATCTAGTGTTTCTTATGAATTAAAAATGCACTAAAAAAGCAACATAAAATACCCTTAAATGCTCAAGTTTGATTCAACTTCATTGACTCTCTATGATAAAAAAAAAAAAGGATTGATGTGCTGCTCATAATGGATGAGCATGAGAACAGAGCTACTAAACTTGAATGCTTGACTAAAGAAAGAAAAATAGGTAACACTTTACTTGAAGGGGTGCATAAGACTGACATGATACCTTCATAATCATGACATGACACATGTCATGAAGATGAAGGAGGTTTTATGCATGTTTATGAAAACTGTCATTAAGTGTCATTCGCTCAATTATGTCATTTTTAATGCAAATATGAAATTATTTGACCTAACCCTAACCTAACACCACCCTTTCCCCTAACCATAGCCCATAACAAAGAAATCTCAAACAATGTCATCTTTGCATTAAAAAATACATAACTGAGCGAATGACACTTAAAGACAGTTGTCATAAACATGCATTAAAAAACCGTCATATCCTGACGTGTCATGTCATGATTGTGTTGGTGTCGTGTCATGATTGTGTAGGTGTCATGTCAGTCTTATGCACGCCCCTTCAAGTAAAGTGTAACCGAAAAATAAATAGATAATTAGTAATAATATATGATACAAGTGTTTAAAAATAAAGGTGGACTTGCTGGAGTGAGATAAGTGGCTAATTAGGGTATATATCCTTGAAATATGATTGACAGGATCAAACAAACAAGCTCCCCCCAAACTTTCCTTTGAATCGTCATTACATAAACCTCCTGTACTTTTAGACAAATATATAGATATTATCATGTCCAAATGTGCTTTGAAATCGCTTCCAAGTCACTGGTGGCCTTTGCTTGTAACCCCAGTAATCTATTACATACAAACACTACAACCTTCTCTGTTGAACATTCAGAAATCTCCTGGCATCTGGTGCAGCTGGTGCGGTATTGATGGATTCTGGGCTGGTGTTTGTTTAGGCCCAGCTCTAGAGAAACTGTCCCAGTGGGGTGTCGTCATGCTGGTGATTTGACAGCAGTTCTGAGCCCAGCAGCTATCTTCGCTTTGCAGCATATTTAGAGCAATACACTAACCGGGATAATGTTACCGCAGTCCCTATGAGCTGCTCCAATCAAAGGCCTCATTACTAAATCCTCTAAGGCAGCCAAAAGCCCATCATGGGGTAAAAGGTTTAACAGCTTTCACTGAAGCTTGACTCCTCAGCAATGACTCATAATCTGTTTCGGTTGTTACTTTAAGACAGATTCTTCTTACAAAGTGTACAACAATATCAGC
>JADLZN010009746.1:0-87019 GCA_018155175.1 Sinocyclocheilus anophthalmus | reverse complement strand
GCTTGAAAGAGACAATGTAGGAGGTTTAGACGCTCCAGGCTTATAGGGTGTGGAAATGAGTGTGTCTTTATCATAGCTGAAGGGAACGAAAATACGATTGCAGATGAACAAACAAGTGAACATTACACACAAGCATATTCAAGCAAAAGCCAGCACATATTAGTTCTGTGAAACAAAGCGAAACCAGACAAGTTACTCAAACTACGCAGAAGCCTGACTCGAGAAGAAACGGTCAGAAAGCAAAGCAAAACTCAGGGCATCCGATAGCCAGGCCTTGCCCGCTCCTAGAGTTGTCTCCAGCAGCTGGCAAAGCTGATCCGAATATTTAGCACGGGTATTTTCTCCTACTTCTTCTATTATCGTAAGCCTGCTTTTGTCCGACAGGACGTTTTAATCTTTTATGTTTTATTGCATTCTCTATTATTTCTGTAGTTGCTCGGCGTCGGCTAAATGTGCACAGTCCTAGTGTTGCACTGACGTGCTGCTCCCTCACCATCATATAGTAGACAAGCCACTTACTGCTGATGGTTATGGTTGCTTTTGGTACGCGCGCTCACCCGGACCAAAAAATACATACCCCACCTTTAATAGTATCAATCTTGGAAGAATGGGATCTGAGAAAATTTCTTGCTTCCTCTGGGGAGTGCAGCATCTTAGGTTCCCCTTGTTTCAAAATGAGCTTCATCGTTGCAGGATAAAGGAGAAGGGTCTGGCTGCAGCCTCGCACTTGCACTCTCAGAGTTGCATTCTCAGCTTGCCTCCTCTCAGGGACACGTGCACTTACGCTAGAGACGATCTTGCTAGTCTTTATTTTTTTAATTTTGATTCTATTATTTATTCTTTTTGTTTGAAATCTCTCAAAATTTTTAAACAGTTGCCCAGGTGTTGACCTTATTTCTATGCGTTCCCCTTCTGCACGTGGAGTGGTGAAGACAAGACAAAAGAAACTAAATTCCGAAGTCACTTGCGATCACCACTTGCACTTTCCGATACCTGCAACGTCACTTGCAATCAACCCAAATCGTGCGTGTTGCCAGTGGAGACAAGACGCTGTGGTGGTGAACGCGGGGGGGGAGTGGTCCTGTGGTTCGGTGATATTTAAATGATTAAAATAAATTTAGTAACGGGAAAGTCAGAGTCCTGCAAAGCCATCTGTAGAGGAGGAGAAAAACAGCAGAATATGAACGCAATGCACAAAGTCTTTCGTTAAGTGTTTTCCTCCTGTAGAAAAACATAAACCCTTAACATGGCCTAATGTATTAAGATGCTATTAAAATATCAAATTCAGTATACAGTTTATTAATATAATGAATAGGCCTATGTATATAGTATTTCCTCCCACACCGCAAAACGTGGCATAATGTGGCTTAATGGACTAAGATGATAAAGACCAAACGCAATGCTCTTCATTATTAAAATATAGCCTACATAACTAATATGTACAGGCAAGCAGGTGAGCCCAGAATAAACGCAACACGCACAGTTTCACGTTAAGCGTTTTTCCATATAGAGTAAACTGTCTACAGCTCTTTTATATCATTGTCTTTGTCCATTAAGCCACATTAAGTGTTTTATTTATAATGATTTTCTATGGGAGGAAACTGTGTAACATGCAGTTTAATGCATTGCGTTCTGGGCTCGTCTGCTTGCATGTACGGAGTTGATCCTTTTAAAATCAGTTTATGCATTTCAAAATGCACGTATTTGTTGGTCTGTATATACTTTGAGTCAACAACAAGACATATAGGCTACTAAATTGTCTTTATCATCCGTTATTATGCCACATTAAGCATTTTGCTGTATGGAAGGACAAGTGAAAGTTTGCGCATTGTGTTATGGCCATCTTCTTGCCTTGTAGTACATTAAATAATAACTTGAATTTGATATTTATCTTTTTAATTGCCACGTAAGGATCTTAACATTAAGCCATTTAAGTGATTATGTTTTGCTACGAGGAAAACGCCTCCTAACGATGAGAATTGTGCCATTGCGTCATATTCTGCTGTTCTGTAGCACGGATTGCGTTGTCTTATCGTTTTCTTGCAGGACACTGTATTGACTAAATAAGTATGACTGTAGAGTCTTTCATTAGTTTTAATAAGTATTGCTTTTTATTTCTCCTTTCCTATTACTTGTTTCGCTTCTGTTTCAGTTTGTATAACCATTTCTTACTATGTGTCAGTGTCAGTAAGTTCAGTAAGTGTTTGTTTTAGAATCTAAGTTTGGCAGGGTTATTTGTTAGGATTACTGATAAATTATCTCATTTGATTTGTATATTTGGATTTTGTTATTTATTTTAATTTAGGTTTAAATTATGTTGAAATTTTTAGGTATGTATAGGTCTTTATTAGTTTGAGTTTTATTTAATTTGCAGATATTGTATACTTCAAACTAAATGGATGAAATAAGATATATTGAATTTATATAAAGTGTATGTATATTATTTATAATATCTAGATGTTTGGTGTGTGCGGTGTACATACACATGTAGTTTTTTTTTTTTTTGGTGTTTGGCTTAATATTATGTTAGAATCATTATTATACTCAAACCTTTTGTTCTTTTAATATTTTGAAATGTTGTTAGCTTTATTTTTTGTTTTCATTTAAATGTTAAGTTTAGAAAATTTGTTGTATGCATTTGTCATTTTTATTTTAATTTCTTTTATTTTAAAAAATGTTAGGTAGTATTTATAAAGTTTTAGCTTTTAGTTTGGATCTGTTTTTAGTTGTTTTAATGCTACAATGGATTGCTTCTGTTGTCCTCATTTGTAAGTCGCTTTGGATAAAGAGTCTCTAATAAATGACTAAATAAAAAAAAAATAATTAAAAAAAATCATTAAATCACCACCACAGCCTCTTGTCTCCATTGGCCAACACGCACGATTTGTGTCGATTGCAAGTGACGTCGCAGGTATCGAAGAGTGCAAGTGGCGATTGCAAGTGACTTCGTAATTTAGTTTCTTTTTTCTTGTCTTCGCCACCTGGCTACTGTTGTAAAATGTTGAGAGATTCAAACAAAAAGTAATCAATAAATAGAACAAAATAAAAAATAAAAAAGACTGCAAGTGATGTCGCTAGCGGAAGAGCAAGTGTCTGAGAGTGCAAGCCTGAGAATGCAAGTCTGAGAGTGCAAGCGCAAGGCTGCAGCCAGACCCTTTTGGGATAAAGAAGAAAATTCTGGATACCAGCTTCCCTCATTTCCTTCTGAATTGGTGCAAATGCACTTCTTCTTTTTACAGTCATGGGAGAAAAGTTTGGAAAGAAGTTCAGCGTTGCTCCGTCACTTGTTTTCACTAGGTCATGAAATCTGGCATCCCACAGAACGAGCTCCCTGTCTGTGTACCGCAAAAGTTTAAAGAGAAAAAGACATGGTTTAACGTGATCTGATGAGGCCTTTGTATAGATGTGATGTGCTCGCTCCACTTCAATCTCTCTACCTGCCAGAGAAGGGAGCCACACAGGTAGCAAGCTTAAAAAAAAAAAAACATAAAAATTCCATCAGTGAGGGAACTTTCTTTTGTTCCCTCATCTCACCTATAAGAAAATTGAGTTTAGAGCATAGCGACTGGACAACTGAGATCTGAGAGGCAAACTCACTTCGCATCGCTGTCAGTTTGAATCTTAAAATGCCCTCAAAGCTTGCTATAGCGATCGGCATTTTGTCATCCATCCATGGTTGTTGTCTTGGAATTTTTTCTTAATCGGAGAAGATGACGGTGATAAATCCTGCAATTTCCGATTGTGTGCCATCTGGTAAAGCGAAATTATCGAAGAAAACTTGAAATAAAACCAAAAGAACGGCAAAAAGGGGCCAGGTGTCCAGAGCTCTACTCGAGTGTGACTAGGTCCATGAGCACATCATGTGATTCCTCAAAATGTAATTTTTTTTACTAACCACGCATAAACGTTGTTTTCTCGAAGACAAACATGTACATTCATGCTGCTCACATATTATTGTAGCCCAGTTAGTGCTGACTACAGTGTAATCAGACTTTAGACATGAATATGTTTTTAAGATCCTGAAAAAAACACAAATGTCAGGGCATTTCAAAACTTCTCCAGGCCCCAAACCCCCCTCAGAGTTAAATATGGGATCAAAGTATTGACATAAAGTAAATAAACCCATGTGTTAGAAGACTCAAAATGATCCCATTCAAAATAATCCACTTTTTTATTGTTTTTGTCATTTATATATCGTATTTTATTTTATGGCATAAATTACACTGTACTGTACTGTGCTGTACAGTAAAAAGTAAGTACACTTCAAGCACTGCCGTCACTAATATATTACTGTAACAGTAGTCAAATAACTGGAGGTCTTAAGCATGTATATGATAAATAATTAGTTGAGATTAAATGTTAAATGTTATATTATCCTAACCAGTAATATTTTTGTTAATTTAAAAATTCAATTGTCACAATTCCAGCCTTACAATGGTGTTTGAGAGGAACTAAAACTACAGTCCTCTAAAACTACATTTCGACAGAGAAAACCTTTTTTGATCTTCAACTTACACCACCTGGTGGTGATTTCGCAAATGAGTTTCACATGTGACTGAGTTGAATTTACCTTCACAACCTTTAATTCTAAGAAGCATGCCTGCAGGGTGCAGTGTGTCCACACTTGATGAATTGTATGCTACTGTGTAGCATGCACATTCTTAAAGGCCACATCTGTATTTTATTTTTTATTTTATTTTTTTAAAGAAGACAAATGTGAATTTATGAGTATTTTATGAGCTTTGTGGTTCAGGATTAAGTATACTGTATTAATGTGAGTCTTTGGTATGTCATTGCATTAACATGCTTTCTTTGAAAATGCTTTTATTAAAGGGGTCATATGATATGATTTCAATTTTTCCTTTCTCTTTGAAGTGTTACAAGCTCTTGGTGCATAAAGAAGATCTAAAAAGTTGCAAAGACTAAAGTCTCAAAAAAAAAGATATTCTTTATCAAAGTTAAGACTAACCTGACACGGCCTACCAGCTAAACGGGCTTTCTAAACGCACCACCAATGTGTAACGTCAAACGTGGGGATAGATTGCACTAACGCCGCGCCAAAGTTCGCAAAAGAAGAGAAGGAGTAAATTTTATGTCTGCTGTAGTATTGTGAGCTGCCGCATGCGTGAAATGCTGGTTTCGTTGTGAAAGCGAAACTGCTTTGTTTGGCCTTCCAAAAGAGGACGATATCCGCTTCGTCATGCCTAGAGCTGATCCGTGCTGGTCGCTGAGAAAATACAACAACTTCGTGCTGTGGATCGCCGGATCAGCTTTCAACATGGACGAAGCGGAGTCCAGCCCGGGGTCGTCACATGTGGTTGACGCAAGCCCGCCGGATGCTCCTTCGTTCGACGTCGGAAATCGCGTAGCACGCCAAGTTCTGACAAGGCCCGACTAGTTCCCGCCTCACTCATAATCCGCCTAGGATACACTCTGGACGTGTGTGTTGATTGTGTCGCGTTTCCTTGTGAAAGCGACACTACTTTGTTGGCTTTCCAAAAGAGGACACGACTAGAAATCAGTGGTTAAGTTGTATTTACAACACTGTTCCAGAGCAGTTCAACCCAAATATTCAGACGTGTCCAGCGCATTTTATGGAGGACTATTTCCTAATCCTGGTAGAGTAGACTACAATGCCAGCTGCTCTGACTCACAGACGGAAGTACGTTTTTTGTATTTAAAGAATTTGCCACTGACGATTCGAACGTGAGTTTTGAGCAGTGTAGTGTAGTGCTTGTTGTTTGTAATTTCTCCAATCCCAAATGCAGACATGGTTTTATGATTACACGGCACGATACAACGCGTAAAAAGACAGTATAAATCATTATAATCCCACTGGATGCAACAATTGCCTCGTTTGTAATGGGTTTTAATGTTTTTTGTCTCGTCGCTCCGGGACACGACATCACAGTATGGTAAGGGTCGTATCATTTCCGTCACACGCCTGAGGTATTTGGCCAATCACAACGCACTGGATAGCTGCCCAATCAAAGCACACCTCGCTTTTCAAAATGATGAGCTTTGTAAAAATCTACGCTTTTCAGAAAGGCAGGGTATAGAGGAGAAACAATAATGTACGGTATGTGGAAAATAATGTGTTTTTTTAACCTAAAACCACATAAACACATTTCATTACAATGTGTGTGTCAAGGCTCCAGCAAAACAGTGTAAAGAATACTCTGTTGTGGAGGAAGCAGTCATAAGCGAAGTTTAAAGCAGCTTGTAAGCGATTTATTTTTGTATCAGTGTTAGTGCAGTTGTCGTTGATAGGGAGACTATTGTTTTCTTATACTGTGTGGAGACCCTGCTGAACATAGCCGTTGGTTCTGTACATGTAAGCGCTGACCTTGTTCAGCGCATTGTGCGCATTTGCTTGCCATTTGTTGTGATAAACGGGAGAAGGAGTTCAGCTGAATTCAATTTGAACTATAAAAGCAGTAGTATACCAGTTCGGCAGCGGTTGCGGCAGCCTGCTCGTTGTGACGCTCTCCTTTGTGAAGGACCGGAAAGGTTGGGTGAAGACATTGACCTTACCGTTCGATCCCAAGCAGGGCACGGCTAGCACATAGTATCCTCTGAATCATTATCATTTCCCTACTACGTGTGCCCCTTCGTTTCAGCTTTTTAACCAATTCTTGACTATGTGTTTCCAGATCCTACGCTCACGACCACCTCGCAAACCATGCATCCACATCACTGTCGGCCGCGGCAAATCCTAACAACCTGCGCACTTGCCTATGTCTATAGGACATTACTTTCTTTTCAGTCTATTGGTCTCTGGAATTGCCTAGTCTATGTAAACAAAGCAGGATTTTAGTACTTATACCAAGTTCATCAGACCTAACCACCAATGCGCCCGTAACAGAGCATGGGCGATATACTAGAGGACAACTGTACCCTGCAGCACTCTCACCAAATAATTTCTCTTTTTGCCCATTCCCCAGACTGAAGAGGTGGATGGGTACGGTCTGCTTATCTTCGAATGATTGGAAAATGTAATCCTTTACAATCTCTGAGTGTCAACAGCTTCTTTGAATCACATTCAGCCACTATTAGCCAGCCTCTTAAAATCCATTTTATAGTTCTTTATCGACTCCCAGGACCACTAGGTAACTTCGTGGTAGAATTAGATGTGCTGCTCTCAAACTTTGCTGAGGATGGTACTCCCCTAGTTATGCATGGAGACTTCAACATCCACCTAGATAAACCTCAGGCTGCAGACTTCCACACTCTGCTTGCCTCTTTTGATCTCAAGCGAGTATTAACTACGGCTACTCACAAATCAGGCAACCAACTGGACCTTATTTACACACAACACTGCTCCACTGATCATGCACTGGTTACTCCACTGCACACCTCGGACCACTTCCTCCTCACTCTTAACCTCAAAATGGTTCCTGACACAACACATACCCCTACACAAGTCACTTTTCGACGTAACCTTAAAGCCTCAATCTCACCCTCCCGGCTATCTGCTATGGTTTCATTTTTGCTTCCTTCCCCTAAACTGTTAGCATCTCTTGATACTGATACTTTCTGCTCCACTCTTACATCTTGTTTAGACACTGTCTGCACCTTGTCTTCCAGGTCAGCCCGTACCACCCCTTCTGCCGCTTGGCTGTTTGATGTTCTCCGTGAGTATCGTTCTATGCTCAGAGCTGCAGAAAGAGTATGGCTCAAATCACAAAATCCTACTGACCTTAGTGTATATCTATCACTCCTCTCTTCATTCTCTGCTAGTGCCTCCACTGCTAAAAGGACATACTATCACAAAATTAACAACTCGTCTAACTCTTGCATGCGCTTTAAAACATTTTCCTCCCTCCTTTGTCCTCCTCCTCCCCCTCCTTCATCAAATCTAACAGCTGACGACTTTGCCACATTCTTCATTAATAAAATTACAAACCTCAGTGCACAATTTGCCACACCACAAACTGTCAAACACATCTTACCAGCAACCATACACTCGTTTTCATCCTTCTCTCAACTCCTTGAGGCAGAAGTCTCTAAACTCATCCATTCCAATCATCCTACTACTTGTCCGCTTGATCCTATTCCATCTCATGTCCTTCAAGCCATTTCTCCTGCCGTTTTACCTGCACTCACTCACATCGTTAACACATCCATTCACACTGGTGTTTTTTCCCTCAACATTTAAACAGGCTCATGTAACCCCACTTCTTAAGAAACCCACTATTAACCCAACTCTTTTAAAGAACTACAGACCGTTTCCCTTCTACCTTTCATTGCAAAATGAGGTGAGGTGTCCAAGTCGAACATCTAGCTACTGGGGTGCCACAGGGATCAGTACTTGGACCACTTCTCTTCTCTGTCTAAATGGCATCACTATGTTCTGTCATTCAGAAATATGGCTTTTCATATCACTGCTATGCTTTTGACACTCAACTCTACCTCTCATTCCCTCCTGATGATCCGACGATAGCTGCTCACATCTCAACACGTTTAACAGACATTTCTTGTTGGATGACGAACCATTACCTTCAAATCAACCTGGTTAAGACAGAACTGCTTGTGGTTTCAATAAACCCATCCCCTTATCAAAATTTCACCATCCAGTTAGGAACATCAACCATAACTCCTTCAAAAACAGCTAGAAAACTTGCGTTTTTTTTTTTTTTTTGATTGCAATGATAAGATGAGTTTCTCGACCACATTGCTAAAACTGCCTGGTCCTGCAGATTTGCTTTATACAACATTAGGAAGATCAGGTCCTTTCTTTCGGAACATGCAACACAACTCCTTGTTTAAGCTCTTGTTCTGTCCAGGCTGGACTTTTGCAATGCTCTCTTGGCAGGTCTTCCCGCCACTTCTATCAAACCTCTACAATTCATCCAAAATGCCACTGCAAGATTAATATTTAATGAGCCGAAAAGAACACGTCACACCTCTGTTCATCGATTTGCACTGGCTACCAGTAGCTGCTAGCATAAAATTCAAGGCATTAATGCTTGCCTACAAAACCACCACTGGCTCTACACCCATTTACCTAAATTCATTACTTCAGAGTTATGTGCCCTCTAGAACCTTGCATTCTGCAAGTAAACGGCGTATTATTGTCTCAAAGAGTCACAAAATCACTTTCACAGACTTTTTCATTTACTGTTCCCTCCTGGTGGAATGACCTACCCAAATCAACCCGATCAGCTGAGTCCTGTGTGTCCTCTTAAGAAAGACTAAAAAGCACATTCTGTTCCACCTTTATTTGACCTCAACTCTGAACACTTTCGATTCTATTTTTAATTTTACTTAGTCGATATTTATCTTTTTTTTTTTAGTTTAAGTTATTTTATTAAAAAAAAAAAAACACTAGTTCTATTTTTCTATCTATCTACTCGGTTTTCTTTGTGTGGGTGTGTCTATGTGTGTGGTTAATTATATAATATATATATATATACAGTATATATATATATATATCTATATGTATATATATATATATACCCTTGCTACGTGTACTGCGTTTGGCTAACCGAGACTTGTCATTAGCACTTATATATTGTTGCTCTTTTGTTAGTTTTGACTGCTTTTATTGTCCTCATTTGTAATTCGCTTTGGATAAAAGCATCTTATAAAATGACTCAATGTAAAGTCATTACACCAAATACACAAAGTAATGTTCTTTTTAGCAACATATATGACCCCTTTAAAGTGGGTATCAATTCACGTAAAACCTCAGTTTAATGATATTAAAGAATAATGTTTCCTGAGTTCTGTTCATATTTGCTCTTTGTTGACATTGACATTCAGAACATTGTCTTGTTCTCTGCTTTAATGGCTTTCAGCAAAAAAATATGATTGTCTACATGGAGAGGAAAGTCATTGAAGATCCAGCCATTGCTAATGAGAGCTTTGTCTCCATCAAGAAGAACATTTGCACTTTTAGAGAAGGTGAGGCATTATCCAAAAAGCACTTTATTATACCTCATGTAGTTTGTGTGGTTGTGTGTGTATTAGGGATGTAACGATATTATCGATATCGTGATAGCAAAACTGCCTCTATATTATCGTGGCCACATGACGATATGAAACGATAGGTCTAGTGAAGTGTAGTGTAGATTTTTTAAATATACTTAAACTTCTTATTCTAACATAAAAGGTCTTTAAAGTTGTGTTTTGGGCCATTATGCTTTGGCACAGTATCTGTCAAACGAACTAAAACCGAAAGCACAATATGGCTTAATTCCTTCATCAAGTCTGTTTTCGCTTCCAAAGCACTCGTTCACACGATCAGCTTGTGATCCAGTGTTTTCTGTGCCTCAGAACGGCTCAGTTTACAGTGAATGCAGTGAACTCGTTTATTGCATGTGCTGTGAGTTTAGCGCATGTTTGGGAACGCAACGGCCATCAGTTATGCTTTATTTTCACTTTTGCATAATTCCCAACATTTTAATGGGCGAATGATTCCAGCATTTCACTAGATTTGTAGTGAGACACATTTTTGTAAGCCAGTTTTCACTGAAGCTGGAGTTTTCTGTCAAAATAAAAGCTGTCTTAAATAAAAGTGCAGTATGAATTGCTAACAGCTAGCTGTTTAAATGGGTTACGTTACTGCAGTCCAAATTCAAAATATCTCTTTCAAGTGTAGATATTAGGAAACAAGTATTGTAATTTCCCTACTGTAGTGTAAAGCAAAAATAATATACCTATGAAATATTTATTTGAATTTATTTTACAGTGCAACTGTTTTACAATAAATGACTATTACTGTCATAGGAATAACAATAATATACAATTATTATTATTATTATATTCAAATTTGTTTGGCTTCTAAAACACCAGTGTGAATGTAATTTACACAGAGACAGAATATCACAAATAAAAAGAGGGTTGAGTTGAGTACTCTTTAAGTTCAGGTACAGTCAATTCACTGACTAAAGGGTTAGTTCACCCAAAAATGAAAATTATCCCATAAATTACTCACCCTCAAGTCAGCCTAAGGTGTATATGACTGTCTTCTTTCAGACGAATCCAGTCGAAGTTATATTAAAAATTGTCTTTGATCTTTCAAGCTGTTTCATGGCACTCAGCGGGTGTTGCATGCATCAGTCCAAAATAAGTTAAATAAAAAGCGCCCATCCATAAAAAACAATGTCTCACACAGCTCTGGGGGGTGAACTAAGGCCTTCTGTAGCGAATCGATGCGTTGTTGTAAGAAAAATATCCATATTCAAAAACTATAATTCCCACTTTAATTACTTTAATTAATTAAGTACTTTTTTTCCTTACTTTAGCAAGGAAAACCAGCCTCTTGGCTTTATCGAAATCCTCTGACATTCTTCTTTACAAATACTCGTTTTGTACTTCTAATTGCGGCGCATCTGGCGCAAGCGACCTCCTACGTATCTGCCGGAACTGCCTTCGAGCTACAACAGTGAGCGCAAAGCTACATTAAAGTGATATTACGTGATTGAATATGGATATTTTTCTTTACAAAAACACAGATTCGCATGCAGGAGACCTTTGTTCACCCCCCGGAGCCGTGTGAGACACTTCGGTACGCAGCATGGCCAAGCTGTTCCCAGAATTCATGAACAGTCCGCCCTGACAAGGTGCATTTGCAACACAGCTGAGTGCCATGAAACAGCTTGACATCAAAGCACAATTTTTAATATAACTCCGATTGGATTCGTCTGAAAGAAGAAAGTCATATACACCTAGGATGACTTAAGGGTGAGTAATTTATGGACTAATTTTCATTTTTGGGTGAACTAACCCTTTAAGTTTTCTTAGGAACATGGGTTGGAGCTCTTAATTTCGAACTCTCAAAGTGTATTAGATAGAAGAATTTAACTTTAAAATGTTAAAAATTTCAAAAACTTAATTTGTCTTTTTTTTCATATCGCAACAAATATCATATCTTGGATTTCTTATCGAGATATTATCGTATCGTGAGATTTTGATATTGTTACATCCCTAGTGTGTATGCTTCAACATGCATAGATATATTTTGTTGACATTGATAAAGGAAAAATTTGAATACTACAAAATGGTGTAATGTGTTTACAGAAATAGTTGGCTACAATATAAATATGTTTACACAACGATGATGTACTAAAAATAGAAACATTTTTCCTTTGTATTTTTGACATCTTTCAAAAACTTACACTTTGAACCCCTTTTTTTTTTTTCAAATGTTTGCTTTTTCAGGCCCCCAAATTACCATTGTCATGTACATGAACTGACAAAACATATAACAGGCTTTCCATTTTTTAGTTGAAATCGGTGTTGTGCAAATGCCCCCTCTTAGTTGCTAACTGTTAACTACATGTGCAGTATTTAAGGAAAACTATTGCAGTGACTATAAAAACTGCTTAGGACTTAGAAACGTTAACCAGTGTTCCTAAGTTAAGATAAAATGTATAAAACTGATATGCAACCTGTTGACCTGTTTCATAGATTATGATGATATTTCCAATTGTGTCGACTTCATCATTTGTTTGGGAGGAGATGGGACTTTGCTGTATGCTTCTTCTCTCTTCCAGGTTTGAAAATCTTTTATAAACTGTTATAATAATGACAGAATAATTAAAATATAAGTGCACTGTCAAAGAAATAGAAATAACATTTTTAAAAATGTGTTTTGTTACATTTTTGTATTATTATTGTGCCCTGTTCACACTCACACTGATTTTATTTCTGGAGGTTCCAGCTCTAACTTTATTGGTGGGCTGCATTACTAGACTTAGGTCTTGAAAATGTGGTTGGTGAGTGTGGGTGTGGTAAACTTGCTCTCATGTGCACTTGAGTGTGTGTATGTCCTCTGAAAAATTCTTGTTGCTTGCCGATTGTAAACAGAGAGGTTGAACTATGTATTCTGATATGTCAAAATAGATCTGTGCATTAGTAGGAATGCAAGCTGTTAGACCTTCCACTGTCATGACATTAATCAAACTGCAAAAAAAAAAGCTAGCTTCTTTTCTGGAAAACTTTGAATCATAATTGAATCGCTGACAAACAATTGCGTGCGTATTGGCAAGTAGTTGTGTTGACAATGATTTTTGTTTGCTCAAGTATGCGTGTAACACAATATAACCAAACCCAAAACTACTCTAGCCTATTACTCTTTTTACTTAATATCCATTTGGATTTTTAGTGCTTAATAACCTTTTCTTTTAGTATCTTAATTGTTAAGGCTATATATGGCTCATTTCCAGAGATATGGGAATTTCAATGTGGCCCCATGAATAAGTTTTTAAATTGTACATATTTTCTGTGGTCAAGAACCAAATGTGGGTCAAGGTTGCATTCATCTGAAACATTTAAAGAAGAATATCTGAAATATAAATCATGTTGAAACTAGAAATGTATCAAAGCAATTGTATAGAACATATTTCATCAATCATCATTAAAACTTTATTAAGGACACACATGGTCCAAAAAACACAGACAATACAGCGAGCAAAATAAACAAACAACTAATAGTTAAAAGACAGACAGAATCCACAACATCAAATATTTACATACAGACTAAAACGCCAGTGGTTCCACATGCTGGAGAAAAATCTGACTGAACTAAGTGCTGGGTTCGTCAGTGTTGAAATTATACTGTTTGCAGTGTCTGATAACCTACACATACACTTCAGAGCAGGTTGGCACACCAACACTAACAAACATTTGGCTTGCACTGATCCATTGTGGAAAGCAGCCTCAATCCATCGTTATATGCTACACTGAGTTTCTGCATGCTACACCACCACAAATGGGCAGCATACATAGGGGTACAAAATGCTCTAAAAAAGTGTAGTCCTAACAGATCCTGAGCACATTCTAAATTTGAGCATCAGCATATTAACTTGAGCGTATATCATACGACACTGTCTGTAAATGTCTCTATCATGAAACAAGGCATCAGTTATATAATGTCCTAAGTATTTAACCTCCTTGCATACTTTAAGGGCAGTACCAGACAGAGAAAAGTCAGGAAATGAAAGTTTCCTGTCCTCCCTACTCCTAATTATCATAATATTACTCTTCTTTGCATTATATTTAATATCAAAATCTAAGCCATATTGAGAGCAAACCATCAATAACTGTTGAAGGCCTGCACTATATGGACAAAAAATCACCAAATCGTCCGCATACATCAAGTGGTTGATGATAGTGTTACCAACAATACAACCTGTTCCACAGCTGTTTAGCAGCTTCGATAAATCTTCCATATATACATTAAATAGAAAGGGAGACAAAATGCTTCCCTGTCTAACTCCATTACCTACATTGAATTACACAGAATTACCCCATTTCACATGCATTGACTGATGAGCATACCAAAAGGCCAGAATTCTTACTAAAAATTTAGGAACTGCTCTATTGCATAATTTTTTCATTTACATTTAATCATTTAGCAGACACTTTCATCCAAAGTGACTTACAAATGAGAACAATAGAAGCAATCAGACCAACGAGAGGCACAGTTATACAATGCTGTGACAGTTCAGTTAGGTCTAGCACCAGCTAACACATCCTAGCTCGTTTATATATATATATATATCTATATATAATATAAGGAATGAATGAGCCTAGAAAAAAGAAAGAATAGGTAAGCGCTAGTATTAGTTGGTCAGGTGCTGGCGAAATGGCCAAAGACTCAGCTGTTCGATCGTGTAAATCAATTTCATGATGGTTGTTTTGATTGTATAAATAATTTTCATGATTTACACGATCAAAGGCTTTAGAAGCATCAATAAAACACACAAACATTGTAGAATTGTGCCTGTTATACAAATCTAAAATATCCTTTAAAGCAAAAATACACATATCTGTGCCATGTTTAGGTTTAAAACCAAACTGGTTATCAGAGGTCAGGACAAACAGCTCCAACTTATTTAATAAAGTCCTCTCAAGGACTTTGGATAGAATGCTAGCCAAAGCTATTGGTTGATAATTGTCCATCCTATTTATTTTGCCAGCTTTATCTTTAATAATAGGCACCAATATAACAGACAAGATTGAATTGGGTAAAATACCATGTACTAAAAACCCAGTAAAACAAATAGCAAGCAGAGGACAAAGTTTCCTACTCACAAACTTCAGATGTTCAGCAGATATCTTATCCATACCACATGCCTTATTATCTTTTAACATCATAACTGTATCATAGACTTTGTGAAGAGAAACAGTTGCATCTTCATTATTATCAATATTGCCCATCACAAAGGAATTACTTTTAACACAGTTAAACAGCTCATAGTAATGTTTTTGCCACAGATGAGTAATATCCTCTGAACCACTTACACCATTGATGTTCGTTGGCAAAGATGTTTTACAGTTATTTACTCTTTTGATTTCTTTCCAGAAATTATTTGGATTATTATCTTGCAGTTTCCTTGCCAGTGAGTCAGCCCTCATAGTATTTTCATTCCTCTTAATGAAACGTAGGGCATATTTAAAGTTAGCATTTGCCCATTTCTTATATTCAAATAAGGGGCCATATTTATGTCTACCTGACTCAACCCAAGTTGTGAAGGCCTTTCTAGCCTCAGCATGAAGCTCTTCAACGTAATCATTCCAACCTGGCCTGACTTTATTCATCTTCATGTTGTACAAAGACCTGCTTGAAGCAAGAAGGGACTCCACAATACTCAATGCTTTGTTGCAAGTTCTTACAGTTAAAATCACAGCATGCAGCTGCGTGTTTTGCTAAATCAATATTGCTCAACAAAGTGTCAGACTGAACACAGTATACTCTAAGATCCTCCTCAGACAAGTAGGACCAGTCTATTTTCTCTACACGCATGTCGTTATTCACAGACAAAAGAGTAGGTAAATTACCCAGATTTATAGATATAGAAAGAGGCACATGATCAGTAGTAGCAAATTCATAATTAATCCTCATGGTCTCTAAAGAATCATGTGCATCAGCTGTACAGATGCAGTGATCTAACCAAGAGGTTGTGTGCCATGCCTCACTGATATAAGTGTAACTATTAACAGGTCAAAATACTTTACTGGACAGAATCAAACCATTATCAGAGCAAAACTGCATTAAAGGATTGGCAAATAAAGAGTTACCATCAGAAACATCTGTATTCATATCACCCACAATAAAAAAAAAACATTGGAAGCATTATCCTGAATAAAAGACATGACATGGAGTCAACATCCAGTCTGACCATCTTTATTAGCACTCAGGGCTGTTAATATCCTTCTGAGTTCCTTTATTCTTGATACAGCGTATCATAGTCATGCACGTTTCAAACAAAAGTCACTTGGACTCCTCAATCCACTCGGTAGTCGGGTAGTTGTTTGAAACTAGCAACATAATTTGCTAATCATGGCAATCATTTGCATAATAATTTTAATCATGGGACAGTGTTCTCATTTTGATCACAATAAATGTATAAAGCTCATCCTCTACTATCACCTTCCCATCAGCTGCTTTATGTATAAAAATCTCAGATTTCGTTCGAGGGCAAACAACAGCACCTCTAGCATGTGCAGCCACACCCGCTGCCGCCATACTGAAACTGAATTGAAACTGAAACTGATTTGTCTTATTGCAGCGGCGGACTGGCCATCTGGAGCACCGGGAGTTTTCCACTGTACAATGTGGGCCGGCCCATTGCATAAATATAAAGAATGAATTATAGTAAATATACATAGCCTATAGCCTTCCATCGGCCCATGCGAATGGCCAGCGTGGCCTACTTGAATCAAACATTCTAATTATTTTAGCATGCTCTGGCTCAGTGCAGTGGCTCAAAAGTGCTTGTCAATGTCAAAAGGTTTGAAATAGCCAATCAAATCGAAGAAGGCGGGATTTACAGTTCACAGACGCTGAGCTGCTCGGCATTTGATTGCGAGCTGAGGTAATCAGCTGAATAGCGAGACAATTCAGCAATATTTGTCAACTGTTTACGATAAAAAAATGTTAAATGACAGACATTAATTTTCAGGGATATAAACTACTACTGGCATTTTCGAATTTCTTAGTGCCATTTACGTTGTTCGTCACAATATAAGATAAGAGTGAATGTTTGTAAATCTTATCCAGGCTTTCTTCTGTAATTTTACGTGTCTAAGAAAATGTTTTTAAAAATCCGTAAAATATCATTCTCAGACTTACTCTAGAACATTGTAATTCTGAAGACTTAATAAAAAATATAATTTGTTAGCCTGTTTCACATGCATCACACACTGGCAGTCAAATGTTTAAAATAATTAAGACTTTTTATTTATTCATTTATTTTTTGAAAGAAGGCTGAATTTATTTGATCAAAAATACAGTAACAAATATTAATATTGTAAAATACATTAGGCTACGTCCACACGAAGCCAGAGCTTTCCCTATCCGATCTTTTTTTTCCCCTGGTCTCAAAAAATATCTGCATCCACACGAAACCACAACAACGACCCAAAAACGATGTAGTATAAATGCCAGACCAGTATGTGGCGCTGTAATTCTGCCACAGAGATACACTAAAAACGGAGACGAAGACTTGGACTATGCGCATAAACCGATTGCGGCGGTTATACAAACGCAAATGGAAACAATACATTCTAATCTGTGTTAAGTTAGTTATGAAAAAGCACAATCGTCATGGTGTTCATGGTTTGGCTGTTAGTGAAGTAGCGGTGTCGATAAGGGCGAGACGGTGGGCGGATGAAGTCATCGTTTCAGAAAAATCTACGGATTCGCTGTACACAGAAAAGCAAGGGTGGCGTTTTCCGATTTATCAACTCTGGCCCGGTTTTTACAAAAAATCGGTTTCACTTCCAAAACGCCGAATCATGTGGACGGAAATGACTATACAATAACAAAAATGTAGCGTAACGCTAAACGCGTCTCCGTTGTGGACGGGGGCCTTGAAATAGTTGTTTTCTATTAAACATATTTTAAAATTGATTAAAGCTGAATTTTCAGCATCATTACTCCAGTCTTCAGTGTCAGGTTCCTTCAGAAATCATTCTAATATGCTGTTTTACATGCTTAATTATTATTCAGATATTATTTGTGACAATTATTATAATGGTTGCTTATGGGATTATCAATACTGAAACATTTAAATATATTTTTCTAGAGTTTTTGCGTAATATTTTGGTTGGAAACTTCATAGGTCCTACTTTAATTTTTTTCAGAATTATTTGATAAATACAAAGTTAAAAAGAACAGCGTTTATTTAAAATATAAAACATTTCTGATAAGATAAGTATAAATATCTTTATGGTCACTTAAATGAATTTAATGCAACATTGTTAAATAAAAGTATTAATTTATTTAGGCTATGTGTTTAATCTTACCCTAGACTGAATAGCAATGTATCATATTTTCTACAAAAATATCGAGCAGCACTACTGTTTTCAACATTGATAATAATACTTTTTTTTTTTTCTTGAGCAGCAAATCAGGATATTTGAATGATTTCTGAAGGACCAATAGAAAGGCACCATTAAACCAGTGCACATTCTGCACTATATTCCAAGTCTTGTGTAAAAATTATTTATTATTATGTTTATTAAAAAGTATTTACTATTGGTCATATACACAAGGAAAGGCAAATTATAATGTAAAGAAGTATGCCAGTAATTCATTAATGATAATGATATAAGAATTTCAGTTAAAAAAAATAGATGCCATTTTTATTTCTGTATTGTGTTATATTTTTATGTTAGTAAGAGAGGTGTTAAAAATTGCTCTGTGCATAATGAGCTGTGGTGGGTGTTGCGGACCGGGTGTGGTGGGCCGCTCTGTGCCAGAAAGTCCAGGGCCACTTTTTAGCCCCAGTCCGCCCCTGTAAAACTATTCCGTTCCAGGTTGTGTGCCTATAAGTATTAATGAAATGTTTATGTTCTTTTAGATTCTGGTTCCTAAGAACCTTTTCTGAATCAGAACAGGCCAGAAGTCAGAATGAGCTTTATTGCCAAGTATGCTTGCACATACAAGGAATTTGTTATAGTGTCACAAGCTTCCAGTACACGGAGACAACAACAACACACAGATAATAAAAATAAGATGTGAATAAAATACACATGCATACATATAAACCACAAAAAAATAATAAATTGTATGTACAGGTGTGCTATAGATAGGATAGGAATAAAATAAAAATTTAATTTGTAGGGATGTACTAGGATTTAGGGTGATAAATAAGTATTAAGGTATTGCACAATGGAGAAAATACTGTTCATGGGATAGATTGCCTGGGGGAAGAAACTGTTCTTGTGCCTGGCTGTCCGGGTATTCGGTGCTCTGTAATGCCAACCAGATGGCAAAAGTTCAAAAAGGAGATAACTTGGATGTGATGGATCCAGAGTGATATTCTGAGCCCTTTTCCTCACTCTGGAAATATACAGTTCTTGAAGGGTAGGCAGGGGAGCACCAATAATCATTTCAGCAGTCCGAACCATTCTCTGTAGTCTTCTGATGTATGATTTTGTAGCTGAACCAAACCAGAAAGTTATTGAACTGCACAGAACAGACTCGATGACGGCTAAGTAGAACTGTTTCAGCAGCTCCTGTAGCAGGTTGAACTTCCTCAGCTGGCAAAAGAAGTACAACCTCTGCTGGGCCTTTTTAACAATGGAGTCTATGTGAGTGTCCCACTTAAGGTCCTGAGAGATTGTGGTGCCCAGGAACCTGGATGACTCCACTGCAGTCACAGTGCTGACCATGATGGTGAGTGGGGGGAGTGCAGGGGGTTTCTCCTGAAGTCAACGATCATCTCCACAGTTTTGAGCGTGGTAAGCTCCAGGTTGTTAAGACTGCACAGGACAGTTCATACAGTCAGCTCTTTAACCTCCCTGTCTGTAAGCAGACTCATCTCCGACCTTGATGAGACCGATGACTGTAGTGCCATCTGCATACTTCAGGAGCTTGACAGAGGGGTCTGTTTATGGCAGCGGTGCCAGTCAAGGGTGCGCTTGTAGAGGGAGAAGAGCAGTGGGGAGAGAACGCAACCCTGAGGGGCGCCTGTGCTGATCGTGAGAGTCCTGGATGCGTGTTTTTCCAGCCTCACTAGCTGCTGCCTGTCGGTCAGGAAGCTGGTGATCCACTGACAGATGGAGGTGGGGACGGAGAGCTGGGTCAGTTTGTCTGAAAGAAGGTCAGGCAAGACGGTATTGAAGGCCGAACTGAAGTCCAAAAATAGGATCCTTGCGTAATTCCCAGATCTGTCGAGGTGTTGCAGGATGTAATGCAGTCCCATGTGGACTGCATCATCCACAGACCTGTTTGCTCTGAATGCAAACTGAAGAGGATCCAGCAATGGTCCAGTAATGTCCTTCAGGTGGGCCAACACCAGTCTCTCAAACGACTTCATGAACACAGACATGAGAGCGACAGGTCTGTAATCATTAAGTCCAGCGATTTTGGGTTTTTTGGGGACCGGAATGATGGTGGAATGTTTAAAGCAGCAGGGAACTTCACACAGCTCCAATGATCTGTTGAAGATCTGTGTGAAGATGGGGGCCAGTTGGTCAGTGCAGACTTTTAAACAGGCAGGTGAAACACCATCTGGGCCAGAAGCTTTTTTAGATTTCTGCTTTCTGAAGACCCGGTTCACATCCTCTGCACAGACCTTAAGCACAGGTTGAATGGTGGGGGAGGGAGGGAGGGGGGGTGCAGGGGTGGTAGGTGAAGGTGTGAATTGCAGATCAGAGCGGATGGGGGGTGGTAGAAGATCCTTTTCAAATCTGCTGTAAAACACATTCAGATCGGCAGCTAGTTGTTGATTCTCCGCAAGCTGTGGGGGTGGTGTCTTGTACATGGTTATGTTCCTCAGACCAGTCCATACTGACGGTGGATCGTTTGCTGAAAGCTCTTTTCACAGCTTTTCAGAGTAGTTTTTTTTAGCCACTCTGATATCCTTTGTTAGTCTGTTCCTGGCCTGATTATACAATATTTTATCCCCACTTCAGTAAGCATCCTCTTTGGCATGACGAAGATGTTGAGTTTCCCAGTAAACCACGGTTTATCAATATTAAATGATAAGAATGTCCTGGTGGGAATGCACATATCCTCACAGTAACTGATATATAAAGTTACAGTCTCTGTGAGCTCATCCAAATCGGTGGCAGCAGATTCAAAGACGCTCCAATCAGTGAACTCAAAACAAGCTTGTAAGTCCTGCTCTGCTTCATTAGTCCATATTTTTACAGTCCTTAAAACAGGTTTAGCTGATATCAGTTTCTGCCTGTAGGTCAGTATAAGATGAACCAAACAGTGATCAGAGAGCCCAAAGCTGCCCGTGGAACAGAGTGAAATGCATCCTGTATGGCTGGGTAACAGTGATCCACATAGTGCTGTCTTGTGGGACCTAATGTGCTGCTTGTTTGTGGCCAGTTACGGGGAGATTGATGTGTGAAAGTCCAAGGAATGATTAAAATAGAGTTGGGTACCTTGTCCAGTTCAGTATGTGTGGGCCCCAGTGTTGCATCGCGGCGTCACGCACGCGTCCGGAGGCACGTACGCATTCACGAGAATGAAAGAGGAAAACTCCCACAGAGAGTAGAAAGGTTTACGGTTTATGAAGAGTGCCTCTAAATTAGGACCGCATGTCTTTTTCAGCATTGTTACATCTGAACATCAACTTTTGTTGATGTAGAAACACAATCCACCACTTCTGGTTTTCCCCGTTAACTCCGCGACGCGATCCGCTCTGAACAGCTGGTAGCCCGGCAGATGAAACGCGTTGTCCGGAATGGCTTTACTCAGCCAGGTTTCAGTGAAGCACATTGCAGCAGAGTTTGAAAAGTCCTTGTTTGGTGCGGGTGAGGAGAAGAAGTTCATCTGTTTTGTTAGGAAGGGAATGGACATTCGTGAGATGAATGCTTGGGAGCGCAGTTTGAAAGCCGCGCGCGGAGCTTAACAAGGGCGCCGTTGCGTTTCCCTCTTCTGCGTCTGTACGCGTGTTTGAACAACACAGCTGTATCTCCGACTAGAATGTCCAACAAAACGTCCTAATAATCAAAAAACTGAAAAATGTTGTCCGGGATGTGTTGCTTAATGTTAAGCAGTTCGTCTCTGGTAAAAACTTATAGAAGAAGAATGACAAAACACAGAACAAACAAACAAAAAACATCAGAAGAATCGCGGAGCTCAGCGTCCTTGCTGCCATTTGCGGCGCCATGCTGATGTAATAAGCTCATGTCTTCACAGAAACTGATATATGATGTTACAGATTCCGTGAGCTCGTCCAGATCGTTGGTGGCAGCTTCAAAAACACTCCAATTAGTGCAGTCGAAACATGCTTGTAATGCCCACTCTGTTTCGTACGGTCCATCTCTTTACAGACTTTACTACAGGTTTAGCAGATTTAAGTTTATGCCTGTAAGTCGGTACAAGATGAACCAGGCAGTGGTCAGAGAACCTACAGCTGCTCTGGGGACCGAGCGATATGAATCCTTTATTGTGGAGTAACAATGGTCCAATATATTACTGTCTCAGGTGGGACATGTAACATGCTGTCTGTAATTTGGCAGTTCATGGGAAATATTTGCTTTATTAAAGTCCCAAAGAATGAGTCAAACAGGGGTGTTGTTGCTCTGTCTCTGTGATCTGATCTGATCAGCGAGTTTCTGTAAAGCTGAGCCCACGTGCGCTTGCAGAGGAATGTAAACACTCACGAGAATGAACGAGTGAAACTCCCGCGGCGAATAGAACGGCTTACAGTTAATGAAAAGCGCTTCTAGATCGGAACAGCACATATTGTGTGCTGTTCTTGATGCGCGATTTCCCCGGATTACTGCGTCGCGAACTGCTCTATAACCCCCAATGGAAGCAGGCAGTTGTAGCGCGCTGTCCGAAGGGTATTGCAGCCAGGTTCAGTGAAAAACAGAGCAGAGAGTATTGTAGTGTGAAAAAATCCTTATGTGTCGGTAGGGAGGAGCGGAACGCAAGTTCGGTCCGTGTTGTTGGGTAGAGAGCGGAGATTCGCCAGATGGATGCTAGGGAGCACCGTTCTGAATCCGCGCTTCCTGAGCTTCACGAGGCCACGGCTCGTTTCCCGTGCTGCAGTCCTGAAGAGTTTGATCAGCGCTGCTGCTCCGCCAACTACAACGTTCAGCAAAAGTCAGAATAATCTAAATCTGGTAGAAGATTTTGTGGTGTGTTCTGCTGAATGTTCAGCGGTTCATCCCTGGTAAAACTGATTGTGTTTGAGAAACTAAAAACAGGAAAAACTAACAAAAACAGTACAAACACTGGAGAGCCAAACACTGAGGCTGCCGTCTGCGGCGCCATCGAATAGCAATGAAATCTTTTGGTTTTTAAACCCCGGTTAGTTCTTGAGTTACAGGCACAGTAGTTATTGTGAAAATAAGAACGATCCGTCGTCTTTACAAAGACCTTATTGTACTCTTTTAGAGAAATTGGCTCTTTTAGGGAAATGCTCTTTTACGAGCTGAGAGTGAGACGCACAGGGGAAACGGCCGTTAGCAGCACGACAGGGGGTAGTGCAGCCCGAAGTGCGCAACCCACTCGACACAGGAACAACCACCACTGAAGCGCCATCCGCCAACACAAAAAGCTCCCGAGAGCGCGCTAGACTCGTCACACACGAAGCAGTTTGGTAGGAGCAGAACGATGTTGTAGCTCTGCTCCGGAGCGAAAAGCTGGTATGAAGTTGCACAGCTGCACTTTATCTCACGCTGTGATCAGTGGCAGCTAGATGCAATCATCGCATGCCAATGTGCATTGGATCGTTTAGTTTACACTCGAAGTGGATTGGTCTCTCTAAGTGAGATCCCAATTCGTCGGTCACCGGCGTGACTTGGAGTGACCGACTGAAAGGGAACTAAATATTGTCATTTTGATCCCCTTATACAAAATACTCAATAAACATTCATGACATATTTTGTGCCATTTATGTATTTCTAGAAAGAAAACCATCAGAATTATTCAATTTTGCACAAACGTTTTGTATTTTTATTGATTTATTTGTGTAAATCAGGCTCATTACAGGTCAGATTTCATTCAAAGAAATTGTGTAGTGAAAGCAGGCGATAAATTATCGTTTATACCCTGAAAAAAATACTTTGAATTTACTCAATTTTTTTACGTTTTAAAATCAAGTGGTTACACTAATTAAATTTTTCTTACTTTTCGACAAAAAAAATTTAAGTTGAACTTTCTCAATGTTTTTTAGTTATATCAACTCAATTTTAAACATTGGCCATTAATAGATGTTAGTGATCCAAACATAGACATCTCTATATTGCTTAAATGTAAGGATTATTGACTAAAATCTACAGTGGCAGCTGATGAAATTCATTAATTGTACTGTTCATAAATGTGAGGAACAGAATTAATTAACTTTTCTTTTTCCTTAAAGCATGAGTCAATATAGCATTAAAGACTCTTACTAAAAGCTTAGGATCCAAACAATTGCTCCATATGTCCCTCTTGTGCCTTAGATAGAGAGGGAAAAAATCTCACAGGCAAGTGAGCAACAAATTATTATTATCTGAGGTGTTTTAGATACCATTTTTTCTGCAATTCATCTAACAGGTTTTTAATTTTTTTCTTATCTCACTGCTTAACAATGATTTGTATTCTATAACATTTTCCCTATATTTTATAATGACAATTTTTTTGATTGGTTTGTACTTATGCATTGTAGTAATGCAATGAAAGAAAATGTAAAAGCATGTGTTTTTAAAGCCACTATACTAACTTAACAAGTTATTACCTCTATGAATCTAGTACGTTTTAGACTTTGTGTGAGAGAGCGGCCTCCGGCTTCAAGTAAATGAAATATACATTATGTTATGAGAGTGTTCAGCGCTCCATAATACATATATTTGCCCATTTTAGATGAAAAACATCAGGTCATTCAAAGATTATCTTATCTTTTTTAATATAATTCTAGTATTAGACACATCGGGTCATAAAAACCTCAAAGTGAACATGTGAATACAACAAGTCAACAACCCAGGAAGTAAACACTTTTATGATAAACATGTTTATTCGACATATTATATTTCTTCTAGTTTCTTCTAATTTGTTCTAGTTGAATTTACTTGATTTATATAGGTTCGTTCAAAACACAAATGTTACAAAAATAACACAATAACACAAATTTTAAAAATGCTAAATTGAATTATGGTATATTTAATTATGGTCAAATAAATTTTTTTTTTCAGTGTATAAATGGAAGGTTTGTCTGCTCATACTACCATAACAAATGACGGTTACACTTTATTTTAAGGTGTCCTTCTTACAGTGTAATTATATATTTAAGTACTTTATATTAATTAACTATTCATGTACTTACTATATGGTTAGGGTTAGAGTTTGGCTTATTATTTAGTTAATAAATAATACGTTTGGCTTTGGCTTATTATTTAGTTAATAATTTATTGCTATTATAATAGTAAGAACATGTAACGTGTAATAAAGACACCTTAAAATAAAGTGTTGACAATTGATGTTACAACAGGATTTTTATGTTGTTACTAGCTGCATTTGTAAGCAGTGTTTAAAATTAACTAATATTTGCTTTACACAGAGCTTTAAAAAGATGGCTAATCTGGCTAGTTCAAAGAAAGTGTAAATCAGAGATCTCCAACCCTGCTCCTGGAGAGCTACCTTCCTGTAGTCTTCAGTTCTAAGCCTTTTGTGTTGGCTGCCTGTAATTTCCAAGTAACTCTAAACACCTTGATTAGCAGGCTCATGTGTATTTGATTGAGAGAAGGCGTGGCTTTCTGTATTTTACATGTTGGTACAACTGTATGAATAGCCTTGCTCATGGCTTGCTTCTTTTCAAGGAAATGTATATGAGTTATGGAGTATGGATAAGAGTAAATCTCTTATTTACAGTGCATGTGCCTTGTTCATTAGAATCTTTAAAGAGAGTTCAGAACTCAGTCAGTGAGCTTGTGCTGCAAACTCTGAGAAATTTTATTTTTGTTTCTTCATGTTCCTCAGGCAATAGAAGTAAAATAAAATCTGAGGTTCAGACTGCTTGAAACTCATTAATTAGGACAGTTTGACATTACTGACACTGTAGGCTTATGAACTAATTGAAATGTATCTAGTTTTCTATGCATTTATGTGCTCAACAATTATGTATCTTGCAAAAAAAACTTTGATATTTTATCAGTTTATTATCTTTGTTTTCAGTTTTTGTAGCCGTAGTCACTGTTCATTTGCATAAAATGAACCTTTTCTCACGTAATCCGCTCACCTCATGTCATTTATGTTGCCAGAAATTGTAAACTCTATTAGAAATTGAATGACTTCTAGTAGCTTTTTTACTTCAGATTGTTGTCTGTGTGAACACTCCTTAAAAGCATAAATGTAAATGTGTGTGTATGATATAGGAGAGTGTGCCTCCTGTCATGGCCTTCCATTTGGGTTCTCTGGGCTTTCTTACACCATTTAACTTCGACACATTCCAATCTCAGGTCACCCAGGTTATAGAAGGTAAGTCATTACACTGTGAGTAGACATCTGATTTTTCACAATCTGACACAAGCCATTCCAAAGGCTATTTCATTTGGTAGGCATCAGCATTTTGCAGCTATTTGCCTTGTATCCAGGATATTTAATTTTGGAAGAGTAATGTTGCTTTATGTAAAAATATAATTAATTCAATGAAAATATCTTTTCTGTTTTAATTCCTAATACTATGCCAGTACTGTTTGCTTGTCTTAATGTTTTAGTTCATGTTTTCGTGCAGTATATTTATAATGTTTTGTAAATAGTGTGTATTTAAAGAATTAATGCAGTATTTCTTGTTCTTTTTGTAGGAAATGCTGCGATAATTCTACGCAGTCGTCTAGAAGTGAAGGTAGTGAAAGAATATAGAGAGAATGGATCTGTGGAGGAAATGAGTTTAGTCACTAATGGGAACAAAACTATGCAGTATCAAGTGAGTACCAGAGCCCTATTGCTCATTGTTGACTTTTTTAGGGAATTACAGTAACTGTTCAGTCAAAACTTTCATTACATATTGGATTTCAGTAGTGTGTTTAATTTTAATTGCCCTTTCTTTAGGTAGACATGTGAACCATTTATCAAACTATTTCAATTTAGTAGTAATACCGCTAAAATAACTTAGTAACAGAGTAAGTCCTTTGCAATCTATAACAAATAGGAAAAGATGGGGGAGAATCCCCCCTCCCTTTATAAACCGTATTTACTGCTTAATTGTAACATATTAGAGATGAGTTGAATAAATGGGTGCATTTTGCCACTGTGACTAATATTTGTTTGCGTAATCATGCATTAAGCAAAAATATCAGTTTTTAAATCTCTTGGTGGTGTTGTGCCGAAATTGTGCAGGAACATTTAGGTCATCAGGCTTGTAATGACATCCAAAGTTTTGTGTATACACAGCCTATCGTACATTTTGGCATGTTCGTTATCATATTCGTTAATGCGCTTATGGTTTGATGCCCTAAATTAATTCAACTTGAATTCCATAACTTTTTGCCAGCCTCATGATGATCTGAGCCAATTTTGGTAAAAATCAGAGGAGCTGTCTAGGACGCGTTCCAAAATGTAGGTTTTCCAAAAATTTTAAAAGGCAGAAATTGAAACCATGGTTTGCATTTGACTGAGCATGAACTCAGGAATTTTGTTTCCAGAGCATTGCAGAAATACAGCCTCAAATTCAGTTCGGCAACACGCCATCAAATTAGTTAATGCTTTATACAATAATGGCTATGATTACAAATAATAATAATTGTAGTGTTCTCGTACAGTGTGTTGAAACTCTGACTAAACACCAGGTTAAACCGTAGCCAATGAAGACAGAGTCATAGTAAGGTTGATCATTTACTGTCACTTATCCTCATTAACATTTGCAGTGAAAACTGTAAAAAAAACAAAAAAAACAATATTCAGAGTTCAATATCTTGACTAATATCACATTATAAATGACTGTAACATAAAAATAAACTACTGTTCTCACTGTAGTAGCAATTACAATGGCTATTAGTTGAAGCTGAGTTGAATCGGGTGTGTTAGATGAGGCAGACAGTGCTGGGGTGCTCTAGGACAGTTTGGAAAACCACTGCATTACAGTGACATGTTCTTAAATGTGACTCATATATAACAAATACATACATACATGCACAGTTTTAAGGCAGCTTTAATTGCCTTTTTGGTAACTTCATGACTTAAATATGACCACGACATTGCATGCACATAGTTTATTTCACGATTTGATATGAAATGATACAGGCTACAGTGTGCGTAGGTGCATTTGTGCGTGCAATTGAAGAGCACGCGCTACGAGCACAGGTCCATTTCCGTGCTTGTTTGCCTCGCGTCTGGCGCTGAGGTGAAGTTGGAGGGCGCGTCTGAAATGTGTCCCGTTTAATGTGGTCGTAAAGATGTCCTGCGTTTAAATAAACGATGGTTCTTGTCAAGAAAAATGAGACAGAAGCAGCAGTTGTGAGTGGGGTGACCAACCCTAGCCCTGCCCCTGCGGTAAGGGTTGTTAGAAGGAGACATATTATGCCCTTTTAACAATATGTAATATCATCTTAGGTGTCCCACGGAAGTGTCCGGGAAGGTTTTTGTTTTTTTTTTTTTTTGTCAGCATCAAAATACACAATCAGATCAGTATTGTATTATGGAATGCCTAGTGGAAGCAGAAACACGCTGTTTTTCTCTTTAAATGCAAGTGAGCTGCTGCTCCCCGCCCCCTTTTCCAGAATAGAGCTGCGCCATGGACCCTTTTAACAAGACTGTGATGAAGTGTTTAACGGTCATCAGCATTGTAAATCCTCGAAAGTTTCATATTTGTATTTTTTTTAAATGTATGTACAGTTATAACACTATTCTTTGTATTATATCACCTTTGCATCAAATAAAAAAAAAAACAGTTAACAACACTAATGCGAGGGTGTTTCTAATGCAGCGTCTATGGGAGGGACGGTAAATTTGACATCGTTCTCTCTTCTGACTGCCGATATCAGTCTCTCAATTTTTTTCCTTTTATTGAAAGTCATGAAAACACTATCGTGGAATATTTATTTTGCTATCTGAGCAAATGGGAACGCAAAAAATATATTTGTAGTACTCTCCCATTCACTGCTCTTCAAATTAACCCAACTATGACGACTTCCGCTGCTGAGAAACCCAGAAATGTGAAAAAGGTCCATTACAGCTCATACCTGCTAAAAACATCTGTTTTGGTTGTGATTATCATGTTTATCGCGCTGAAATCATGCGTTTTAAACCATATTAGTTTAAACTTCGGTTTTCTGAGTGCACACATCCGAAGCACACGTACAGAAAGTGGCTGTCACAGCATGTGAGTACTAAACTAAGTTCTCATTCACACACAAGTTTACGTTAAAAGCACACTAGTTACAAAAAACAGTCGGTTATGTCTGTGAAGGTAAACAGCTGGGAATAAATCGCATGTTTATTTTAGATCGGTGTGGCAGCAGCAATATACAGTAAAAAAATCAATAAATGCACTGCTCTGTTGAGGCTGGGACACTAAATAGTGTTCTGTGCTCGTCTGTGCAGCCAAAGGCAGAACAGTTAGCATGTTTTGCTCAAACTTTCGCCATGGCATTGGAGCTGGTACACTGTTGTCACTTGTGAAATCAAAATGACAGTGCGTGGGTGGAAACTTACAGATTAAGGGGTGGTCATATTATAATGAGATCCCTTTGCAAAGTCACTAGGGGAGCGAAATCAGATGCTTGTTTTTTCAGACGCTTGCAGAAAAAGGCTTACCAAAACAAAGTTACTGGGTTAAACTTTTTCATGTTTCCTTGGTTGGTAGATGCACCTGATTATAGCACTTAAAACCTGGAAAAGTCAGATTTTCATGATATGTCACCTTTAACGCGTTAAACTGAAAAATTAATTGCCTGTGTTAACGCACTAATTTTGATAGCACTAAAATATACACAATGAAGGTAAAAAAAACACATTATTAAGCACACTGGTCTAAACAGAGAAATGAACAGACTTTGTTTCAATCCTGAAAACAGATCATGTTCAACAAGTGAAACAAATAAACCATACCTGGTATTTCCAAAGTGTTTACCACTTCATTCCATGGATTCAAGAAAAAAAGTGAAGTTTTCAAGGTATCTGGTCATAAAAATAAAAAAACATTCTCTTAGCATGTTGATAACAGGAGCAACTATATTATTACATTAGCAATCACTAATATTGCCCACTCCTAATAACTCCTAAAAAAGATTTTGTAGTAATAAACACAACCATGCTTTGTATATACAAAAACTATACAAACCAAATACAAAAACATTTTGTCTGAGAAACTAAATTATTATTGTTAAACACGTTAAAAACAAATACATATTCACAAACAGAACATTTCACAGTAAACATTGGTCTAAACATTCTTAAACTCTAACATTCATAGTGTTACATTGATTGTACACACTCATATTACTTTTCTATCATATTGTTTTATTTTGTAAAGAACATTAAAAAACATCCTAGCATCGTGAGGTATTTAGATGCAATGAAATCAAAATGTTTCACTTGATTTCATACATTTTAGTCAGGAATTATAGTTTGGGAAATGTCTAAATAGTTCAAAGTTAAAGTTGAACTTTAAATTTAATGTTTAACTGTTATTATGTCACAATAACACAATAACAACTAATGCAAGTAATCTTAGGCTACTCATCAGAATGATCTCCTCCACTGGATCAAGCTGCACGTCGCATCGCATTCTTCTTCTGAGATAAATTCTGTCTTATTCCTCACAGTGAGTCTTCTTCCAGAAACGAAAAGTAGCCTAGATGAACTTGATGAATCTTCATACTTTGTTTACATAGGTGATGTGTTCACGTATCTCACATGGATGACTACCTTATGAATAGTGAGCGTGGCTTGTGGGCTTGATCCTATTACAGATAATGAGCTCAGATGGGAAAAACTGGACCTCGCGTTGGTTTCATACGGATTACTTTAGCAGAGAATATTTGTTTTCGGCATGACTTCATCTGAAAGTAGACATTAAAAGATTTTTTATAGACATATTTCTCATGTCTGCGTGTCAAGAATTCGCTGAGTTTTGGTTAATGTTTGTAACGCGTTTCAGAAAGAAGTTCACAAAGTCGAAGAAAGCTTTTATTTTTATCTTTATTTTACAAAAATACAGCTTTTTGTTGTTATTCTGAGTGTATACAAATAAAAGTAGACCCTTTACAGATTCAAATGATGTATTGCTTTTATCTGTACAATCAAAAATGACAGAGTAATTTAAGTTATTTTAGGTTATTTTAAGGTGTTATCAGAAAAAAATGCCACAAAAGGTGCCGGCACAATTATCAACCCCAGAGGGGTTTTGTACATCTTTAATCTAATATCATTTTAATCAAAACAACTTGAGCGAAACAATATGTGCATAGCAGATATTCATCACTTCAAAATGTTAAATTTTTTGGCAGTTATTATGCTGGATTTCCAGATATTTTCATGTGTAAAGCCATCTTATTTTATGTAAATAATATATCTTTCTGTCAGGTGCTGAATGAAGTCGTTGTAGACAGAGGCCCGTCTTCCTACCTCTCTAACGTGGACTTGTTTTTGGATGGTCACCTGATCACCACTGTTCAGGGAGATGGTTAGTGTAAAATAAGGCATAGTTTGTTCAGTAAACCACAGAAAAAAAGCAGCATGTTCTGTTTTTTCCCCCTTCTGCACCGAAAACATACCAAACAGTAATTTCAAAACCAAGGTATCTACCAAACCGTCATTTTTGTGTAGTTACACCCCTACTGTTTACTGTTATATTTTTACTTAAAAAGACACAATGCTGATGATGAAATTCAAGAAAAGCATTTTGTCCAATAATGTTCAGTGATGTGCTTTTCTAAAAAATAATAGTATTTTTAAAAAAAATAATATTTTTCTTGCTCTCTTTGCCAGGTGTGATAGTGTCCACTCCCACAGGAAGTACTGCATACGCAGTAGCAGCAGGTGCCACTATGATCCATCCTAATGTTCCAGCCATCATGATCACACCCATCTGTCCACACTCCCTCTCTTTCAGACCCATTGTAGTGCCTGCTGGCGTTGAGCTCAAGGTGAATCCACAACACCTGCTGCTCTTTGGCTTTGACTGCATAAGGACATTTACTGAATCCTTTTATGATTTTAGATTATGCTGTCACGTGATGCCAGAAACACGGCCTGGGTGTCTCTTGATGGCAGGAAACGGCAGGAAATTGCCTATGGGGACAGGTAAGTGACTTCAGCATGAACATGTCAACATACATTTTTGTAAGCATTCAGCAGATTTGTTCAAATATGCTGACAAGAAATGTAGGGTGGGATTTGTTTCTCGGTGTGTCCTATTATCTTATACCTTTAACCCTATTATTATTCAATCAGTTTGGGTAGGAATAGTCCAATCTAGCCTAAATCATGAAGTACTCACCTGCCCGCAGTGAAAAATTCTTCAACAAGTGAGTTGAAGTGAGAACCCAAGTGCAGTTTATTTACACAAAGACAAAACATAATCCAAAAGACTTGACTTGAACAGACTTGACTTGGCATGAACAGACTTGAATCGAACAGAATTGACTTGGCATAAACAGACTCACCGACAGCAGGGTTACAACATCAAAGCTAGACAAAGAACAAAGGCAACATGAGGGCTATTTATATCAAACAATGAGGATCACATGACAAGGACCAACCAATGAGAAACAAGACTCATGACTAAGAAAACCAAATGAGAACATGACACATGAACCAAGGAACCAATCAGAACATAACACACAGACAAGGGAATCACATGACAGAACATTACTATGGCCAAACTACAAAATAAAAGACATGAAAACAATGAACAAGAAACAAAACCCAAACCCCACGTTGCATTCAATAACATAGATGATCCCCTTGTGGTCATTCTGTTTTTAGGTATAAGGCCTTTATAAGTCTCACACGAGGCAATCGTAACAATACAAATTTTATTGGTTACAATACAGAACAGTTAATGCAAAAATGAAATTTCAAATTATATAAGCTAAGAGCTCTATAATCAAACCCTAAACAGCAGTATTAGAGATGCTGTTAAGCATTCTTCGATAGGGTATCCTTTAAGCTTAAAGGGCACCTATTATGTAAAATTCACTTTTACATGCTGTTTGAACATAAATGTGTGTTGGCAATGTGTGTACACAGCCATCCTATAATGATAAAAATCCACCCGCTCTTTTTTTTTTTTTTATTCCCATTAATCATAAGCAGTGTCTCAGAACAAGCCATTTGCAGAATCTGTAAAATGTGATGTCACATTTTTTAAGCCCCACTCACAACTGTTGACAGACACTGCTGTATTAGCAGAAACCCGGCTCTGAGTGACCCACAAGCAATCCACCATGTTTATCTTCATGCTAGAGCTATTAAAAGCAGCATTCAAAAAATAAATGTCCTCTTATTAGAGCTATAGAAGTTATATAGTCCAGAGCAGTGAGTGATTGTCTTTTTATTTTATTGTTTGGGTCATATTATCAGCATAGGTAGCAGATACGGGTATACACTGCTGTCACAGATCTAATGTAAACATGCAATTTCTTTCCAAGCTGTTTACCTTCACAGACATAATGCAAGTTATGTGTGTTTTTGCATTAACTTGTACTGAAAGTTTTGACAGTTTAAGACAAAAGATATGAAAAAGAACTTAGTTTAGTTCTCACATGTTGCTTTCGTTCTATGGCTTTGGATGTGTGCGCTCAGAAAACCGTAAATCAGAAGTTAAAATATGACTATGTATGATATGATCTCGATTAGATTCACGTTTTGGGTCATGTGCAGGTACAGAGCCAATGAAGGTATAGAGCCAAGAAAATGAGTTAGAATCTAACCAGAAGTGAAAATGACAAAGTAATATATATATAGATATATATATATTGATATATACACTGGAACAAATTCTTTTTTTTTTTTTTTTTTTTTTTTTTTAAACGCAACACTTTTGTTTTGGCCCCATTTTCATGAGCTGAACTCAAAGATTTAAGACTTTCTATGTACACAAAAGGCCTATTTCTCTAAAATAGTGTTCACAAATCTGTCTAAATCTGTTAGTGAGCACTTCTCTTTTGCCGAGATAATCCATCCAACTCACAGGTGTGGCATATCAAGATGCTGATTAGACAGCATGATTATTGCACAGGTGTGACTTAGGCTGGCCACAATAAAAGGCCACTCTAAATGTGCAGTTTTACTGTATTGGGGGGTCCGAAAACCAGTCAGATCTGGTGTGACCACCATTTGCCTCACGCAGTGCAACCCATCTCCTTCGCATAGAGTTGATCAGATTGTTGATTGTGGCCTGTGGAATGTTAGTCCGCTCCTCTTCAATGGCGGGGAGGTTTTTTGGCTGGATATTGGCAGGAACTGGAACACGTTGTCGTATATGCCGATCCAGAGCATCTCAAACATGCTTAATGGGTGACATGTCCGGTGAGTATGATGGCCATGCAAGAACTGGGATGTTTTTCAGCTTCCAGGAATTGTGTACAGATCCTTGCAACATGGGGCCGGGCATTATCATGCTGCAACATGAGGTGATGGTTGTGGATGAACAACAATGGATCTCGTCACGGTATCTCTGTGCAAAATGCCATCAATAAAATGCACCTATGTTCGTTGTCCATAACATACGCCTGACCATACCATAACCCCACTGCAACATGGGCCACTCGATCCACAACGTTGACATCAGCAAACCTCTCACCCACACGATGCCATACACGCTTTCTGCCATCTGCCCTGTACAGTGAAAATTGGGATTCATCCGTGAAGAGAACACCTTTTCAAAGTGCCAGACGCCATCGAATGTGAGAATTTTCCCACTCAAGTCGGTTACGACAACGAAATGCAGTCAGATCGAGACCCTGATGAGGACGACGAGCATACAGATGAGCTTCCCTGAGACGGTTTATGACAGTTTGTGCAGAAATTATTTGGTTATGCAAAACGATTGTTGCAGCAGCTGTCCGGATGGCTAGTCTCAGACGATCTTGGAGGTGAAAATGCTGGATGTGGAGGTCCTGGGCTGCTGTGGTTACACGTGGTCTGCGGTTGTGAGGCTTGTTGGATGTACTGCTAAATTCTCTGAAATGCCTTTGGAGACGACTTATGGTAGAGAAATGAACATTAAAATCACGGGCAACAGCTCTGGTGGACATTACTGCAGTCAGCATGCCAATTGCACGCTCCCTCAAAACTTGCGACATCTGTGGCTTTGTGCTTTGTGATAAAACTTTTTAGAGTGGCCTTTTATTGTGGCCAAACTAAGGCACACCTGTGCAAAAATCATGCTGTCTAATCAGCATCTTGAGATGCCACACCTGTGAGGTGGATGGATTATATCGGCAAAGGAGAAGTTCTCACTAACACATATTTAGACAGATTTTTGAACAATATTTAAGAGAAATAGGCCTTTTGTGTAAATAGAAAAAGTCTTAGATCTTGAGTTCAGCTCATGAAAAATGGGGGCAAAAAAAAAAAAGTTTTGCGTTTATAATTTTGTTCAGTGTGTATATATATATATTAATAATAATCTTATATATAGGGTGTATATACTGTACAGTAAGCTTGATGACAACTTGTGCAAGTTATGAGGTAGAATAGCAGAGACCTGCTCAATGGAGAGTATATACTACCTTGATCATTGTATATTTAAAAAGATACTTTCAACAGTTATATGCCGTGTAATATGTACTTAAATTAGATTAATGCAATCAATGCAAAATTAACAAAATAAAAAATTTCCATAACACTCCATTTCCTTTTGATCATTAGGGCCTTTCGCACCGCTTTTGTTCCAGAACTAAATGTACAGTACTAAAGTACTGGGACGATTTTGCGCGAACTATTTCCCAGTACCATTTTAAAGGGTTGCATTCGCACCGACAGGGTGTACTAAGAAGTGACGTAAGCCGGCCGACAGCAACGTCATATGTGCGCGGCGTTCAACAACAAAAACAAAGAACAACATTAACAACAGGAAGATGGAGGACGCTGTGATCTGAGCTGTTTTTGTTATGTCTCGCGGGTTTCACAGTAATGGACATGGAAAGTCGACGTATACGTAAAGCGATTGAAAGAATGGAAAGAAGGACTAAGAATCTCCAACGACAACTGGCAGTGCTACATTTGCTACAAGTGCCTGCACTTCAGCATCCGTCCATCTATCGCTGTTCTCCATACTTGCGAAATAAGTTGACACAATGTTTACGTATGTTTACACAGCGTTTTAAATCATGGCGGGTGAGGGTGTTTTCGTACGCATTTGGCCAATCAATGTCTACTTACGTCACGATCAGTACCAGTTGTGCTGGTTAGACCCTGCTCCGGAGTAGGAGCTAATTTGGTTCTCGAAAAAGGCAGTCCGGTACTAAAATCGCACCCAGTTCCGGCAGTGCGAAAACGCCAAAAAGTGGGTAGTTCCACAATTAGTTCTGGTACTATGAAAAGGTTCCCGCGGTGCGAAAGGAACATAGTCATTCCTAACATATAAGCAAGCTATCATGAAAACAATAACTCTTATATTTGAAAAATCTTAGCGTGATATTCAAACAGAAGAAACTTTCTTATCTTTCCTTCGGGTTGCATCATCTCGTAACACGGACAATGACCTGCTTTAGACCTTCTTTATTCTACAGCATGTAATGCTTACTTACTACTCTTCTTCTGTAGAGCTGCTGCATTTTTCAGATTTTAGCATCTATTTGGCTTCACCATTTTCACCAGAAGAACTCACATTACTCTTACTTCCATACAAGGCATTGTACATTACCATCTGATGAGCTACTGAAGATTTCATGGTTGAATTTACAGCTCTTCTAATCATTCCCACTACACAAGGCCACATACACAGCAAAAATAAAATCATGGCCAGTGCTGAGATGGCAATTAACCCAAAGTATTCTGTTTTCTGCCATAAACCCTTAAACCAATTCCATCCCCACATATCATCAGCATTAACTTCCCTAGCTGTCAACCTGTTAATTGCGTTAGTCATGTTTTGAATACAGTTCCCACAAGTACACCCCCACCCCCAGAGGATGCGGTGAACTGGTCCAGGACAAGTTGGTTTTGCAGCGCAGTCAGCCTCAACCCTCGTAGTTCCTTCTTGACACCTTCCATCATCACCTTAGTAGTGTTCATGAAACTTATCAGTTAATATCTCGTGATTTCGACTTCAATTTGAAGAAGGCTGACCCCAAGCGCCAGAATCACCACATGGAAGAACTTCTCCGTTCCAGTCCACAGCTTGTGTTCTCTTGGAACATAATTGTCTCTTGCCCAACTTGATTGTTCTGCTCGGTCTTTCAGTGAGGACACTTTCTTTTCGATCTCTCTCTTGGCTCTTGTCAGACGATTTCCGGTGTTGTTGTGAAGTTGTTCAGGTACTCTTGACTACTAGTGCTCCTCTATACAGCTCCACCATGGCACACGTACCCATCCAATGCCTGGGTAGTGAAGCATATACGACATGTCCACACAGCCAATACCAGTCTTCCAGCACGTTGGTACCTTCGTTGTCAGGCACATGGGCAGCTATTGTGGTAAGCCTCTGTGTGTAAAAGTGATGTTAAGCAGACAGCTCATGCACATGCTTCTTGTTGCGTCACTTGTCGAGTTGGTCATGTAGATTTCGCTGCAGTGGTCAGATGGTAAGTTTCCTAACAGCTCAAGTCCCTTGCTGTCATCCGTTAGCCCGTAATGACCTCAGATCACTCCCACACAGTGATGTTGCTGCATGGTTCAGCTCCCATACACCACTGTATGTTTGTTCACCTCAGTCAGCCAGACGTCCCCCTTGGCACGGGGCAGCTGGTCAATCACTTTACTGATCTGTCGCCCTCTGGTGGCACTGGAACCTTCCTGCAGTGACTTGCGTGTACCCACGTAGCTCTCTCTGCCACTTTCACTGCACTGTGTTATCAGCAGGACCTGGAACCTGGTTCCACCTCTTAGATTTACAAGGCTTCCTCCTCAAATCCTTGATTACCACGAAATCACCAGGCCTGATGTCATGCAAGACTCCTTCAACTGGCTTGGGCAGAGCGTCCTTGACCTGCTGAGATATCTCAGAGAGAGCAAGCAACAAATTTCGACAGTAGTTTAACATGTCATCTTCACACAAAGCTGTAGAGGGCAGTGGTCGTGGTTCAGGTCCGACTCCATTGGAAGTTGGCCTGCCAAACAGAATTTCAAACGGACTCAAGTTAGACTTTGCTCTTTTCCTCATTCTCATGTACATTAACACAATGGGGAGTGCTTTTACCCAAGACAATCCTGTCTGCTCACAACACTTAATTAATTTGTTCTTTAATGTTTCGTTACATCGTTCCACACAACCGGTGCTTTCCGGATGGTATGAAGTATGTTTACGTATGTCTACACCCAAAAATTGTCCCACTTGAGTGATGGCCTCGTTTGCAAAGGGTGTGCCATTGTCACTACTAATTTTTTTTGGTATTCCCCATCGGGGAATAATTTCAGACAGAAGCGCCTTTGCATTCACTCTGGCATTCTGTTTGGATGTGGGGAAAGCCTCCACCCACTTTGAGAATGTCAATCATAACCAAACAAAACTTTTTCCCTTCGCATGGTGTCAATTCAGTGAAATCGAACATTATGTGATCAAATGACTGATTTGGAATCAGGTGTGCCCGCTTGAGGCATCATTTGCCCTCTGCCCACATTGTTTGTGGCACAAATCATACATGCTTGACAATATCTGTCCGCAAAGGAAGTGAATCCCTTTGTAAACCAATATTAATTGAACAAATCAAACATTCCTCCCTTACTCGCATGATCGAGGCCATGTACGAGTTTTGCATAGTGTGGGAAAAAGTGTTTTGGCAGACATGGCTTGTCTTCAGTACTCAGCCAAAGGTTGTTTTTCAGTTTGCACTCGGCCTTCACCCATTGTTTCTTCTCCTCTGCTGTCGCAAAAGCCTGCATAGCTGCAAGAGAATCAGAAGGGAGTGTGAATGAGTTATTGTTAACTGTTACACAGGTAAAAGAAGGCTCTGTTCTCATAGCTGCGTCCTTCGCCGTGGTATCAGCTCCTTTGTTACCTAAAGACACAAAATCATCACTTTTGGAATGTGCAACGCATTTGCAGATAGCAATTGACTTTGGTAGCAAAATTGCTTCTAAAAATGCTGCTATTTTATCATGGTTTAGAACAGGCTTACCATCAGACTTTAGAAATTTTCTGTTTCCACAATGCCCCAAAATCATGACAAACCCCAAAAGTGTAACGAGAATCTGTGTAAACTGTAACTGTTTGCCCTTCAGCAATTTTGCAAGCCTCCGTCAATTCTACTAATTCAGCCGCTTGCGCAGAGCAATGCGCGGGGAGCGCTCCAGATGTTATTGTTGCATATTCATTGGTTACAGTGTAACCTACTCTGTTCTGGCCAGTTTTTGGGTCTCTAGATGCTGAACCATCAATGAATAGAATTAAGGGGGTTTCTTTTTTAAATCTGGTCTTGGTGTACAGACCTGTTCAAATGTGGCAACACAATTGTGTTCTTCCCCATCCTGCTCTGTTGGGAGCAGGGTGGCAGAGTTTTAGCACTGTGCATCTTTTTATCTTGATGTTTGGCATTTCCAACAAAACTGCATTGTACCTGAGCCATCTGGCAGTTGACAAATGGGATGTTTTCTGTTCCAACAGGATCATAGAGACCATGTGTGGCACGAGTAAGTCACATCAGAATACCCCACAATTTCCCTTGAAGCTAAAATAGCTTTTTCTGTTGATGCAACAGCTCTCAGGCATTTTGGCAAGCCTGCTGCTACCGGATCGAGCTTACTCGAAAAATAGGCCACAGGTCTCAGTTTTTCACCCGTGATTCTGTAACAGAACAGAAGTCATGAACCCATTTTTCTCATCAACAGTGTGTACAAAATTTCTCTCTAGGTCTGGAAGTCCCAGGGTTGGTGATGTTTGTAACAGTAATATATTCTTAAATGCTTTCTCTGCTTCTGAGGTCCAGGTCAGTTTGTCATGTGGTTGCAAACCCTTCCCATGAGCCAAAGCGCTCAGGTGAGATTCTTCAGTAGCATAATTTGGAATGAACGTTCGACAGTATGAACACATGCCCAAAAATGACATTAGTTGCTTTTTCGTGACAGGTTTTGGAATCTTTTGAATTGCCTCTTTTCATTTCTCAGATAGAGATTTACCATTTTTAGTGAAGACATGACCTAAAAATGTCACCTCCCATTTTACAAACTGCAGTTTTGACAAACTGGCTTAGCAAACTGACCCTCAGCAGCCAAATGTTTTGGAAGTTTCACAGTATCTTGTTTGCATGTTTCTTTATGTTTTTAACAGGGAAAATAGGTGTATGCACAGGAGAATCCTCACAGGGCACAATTACCCCAGCTGCTTTTAATGATTCAAAAACTGGTATTATTCCCTCAATAACCTCTTTTTTTTCAGGGGATACTGAGGCTTGCATGGTCTATAATCAGATTTTGGAATGATTTGAACTGGTTCACAATTTTTAACCAGCCCCATGTCAAATTGAGACGAAGCCCAAAGTGTTTTAGGGACTTCTTTGAGCGCTGGGTGAGTCTCTACTTCCTCTGCTGAGAGAAAGGAGTGTGTTGTTGTCATTGCATCATCAATCACACATACTGTACTGTGCGTACAGCTTTAACAGCAGGCCCGTGAAAACACATTCGGTATGCAGACAGTGTTGGATTGTATTCAACATTTTCCTCTGCTGTCTCCACCCAGTTCACATGAAAAATACAAGTTTTTACAAATAAACCAATATCTTCTCAATGATCATTGTTCTCTTTGGACAATGAAACATGTGGAAGAGAATCAACAGCATCAAAAAAAACATTTGCTGTTCATTTCTCAAAGCAACAGCACATCTGTTTTCTGTCCAGATTAACCATTTGTGTCTGCACATTGAAACCATTTCTGTTCAAACATCTTTTCCAAATGATACATGTGCTGAGCAATGTAAATCAGAGAATGGCTTGATTTCAGAATTAGGTGAAACTCTGTCCTTTGCAGCATTGACAAGTCTTTCACATAATTCATCATCTTTCAGTCTCCACTGGTAAATATACAACTGCGATTGTTGAATTGTAGCTAAAGTTTGAATTTGGTGATGGGTCACTTGAATTCCGTCTGGGCTAGATAATAGAGAAATACCCAGTTTGCACATTAAATCTCTCCCTAATAAATTTTGAGGGCAGCTTTCTGACAGAAGAAAACAGTGCTTAAAACTTATGCCATTCTCATCCTCACATCTCAATGGAACAGTGAAATTTTCTCGGACAGTATGACCAGATGCGGAGGTAGACCAAAAAAAATTCCCACTTAATTTTGGAATTGGATCTATTTCATCCATTCTAATTAGCGAGTTGCAAGCTCCGCTGTCCGCTAAGAAGATCATTTCAACACCCTTCACCCATAACTTAATCTGTGGCATTTGTTTATAAGCTAAATCATTTAAATGACTATATGTGCCTATGTTCTTGTTGAGAGAAGATTTGTCATTTTCTAATCTCTCAATGTGATCATGTATTATAGCAATCATTTCTTCATTGCTAGGAGCAGAAATATGAGCAAGCATATTTTCTTCCTTGCAGTTAGCTGGGTTAGACAATGTGTGGGTTGTTCTTATCTGTTTGTGCTGCATGGCCTTGGTGGACTTTTTCTCCCGACTCCCCACTCCTTCTCCGGCTTCTGCTGTTAAAGTCTCTGTTGTCAGTCTGCCTTAGCTTTCTCTGGTCCAGCCGCCGTTTGATTGATCAAATGTGAACATTTCATTTTCCAATGTCCCCTCTCCCCGCAGTAAAAGCAAACATCTGGATGAATCTGAGACAGTCTTTGTCCTCTGCCCCTTCCGCGTGATTTTGGTGGTGTTCACTCTGACTGGAAAGTCAGTCTTGATCTGTTGACACAGTGTTTCCACTGCCTGACGATATGGTTCGTTGTCAGCGTGATTCCAGTCTGCGTTCTTCCTCTGGACGTTGCCCGTGGGGAAATGTGGTCTTATCTTGTGCCAGTCTGTTGCCCCCTATTTGAGCATAAGCAAACGTTTCAGTTCTTGCATGGTGGGGCTAAATTCTTGACAAAACATGTCCAAATTATTTGCAAACTTTTCTCCAGAGTCTTTGGGGTGAAGCAGGTGGGTCATAACCTCTTTCAAGTCTTTCTCATTCCATGGTCGAAAAACCATCACAGTTCCGTTCAGCCCAGCCACTTGAATTAAGGGGAAATCTCCAACATGCTCTCCTCTTTCCTCCAGTTTCTCCTCGTACAGGCTGTCCGGCTGCAGTGTCACTCTCTCATGAGCTTTAGATCTGGTGCTGACTCCGGTCATGGAGTATTTCATCGTTCTGATGCCGTCGCTGGTGGCAGACGGTCTGGATGATGATGATGATGCTGTCTCCTATCCTCTCAGCAGTTCGATAATCTGTGCTTGTCTTTCGTCGGGCGGCAAGGACTGCGGTGCAGATGCAGTTGCGCTGTAGGATGGAGCAGCGGTGGTGGCGGAGGTGGTAGATGTATCTGATGCTGCTGTGGCATTTGTCGATAGGGGTTAGGCCAGGAGTCTAGATCAAAGTCCACTTTGGCACACTGCAATTGTCTAAGGGGATAAAGAGAAGAATTCTGAGTAGTATGATCTGTTCTTTTATCTTCACAAGCTACAGAACTATAATTTTTCTGTTCATTCCTAAATGGCAGTTCTTTTGATGTCTGCCTTTTTTTTTATTTCTGCGTTCTGCTGCTTCACGCCTGTGAAAAAAAAAATTTCCTTTGTTTCTGAAACTTGTCTTTTTGTTTATTTTTCAGCCTTTTCTTCTCCCTTAATTTGCTTTCACATTTTTCCAAATTCTCTTTTTCTCTGTTCAGAGCTGTTATACTAAATGTACCCCTTTTTGGAAAACCATGATTCTCAACCCACTCGGGTATGACTTCCATTATTCCTTTCCCATATTTCTTTTTCATTTCATTGTAAATTGGACTGTCCAAATTATCTAGATCAATCTTAGATTTGACATTTCCAGACCCCATTTTTGCAATCCAAGACTACCTGGAACGCGTCCTCTTTCCCTCACACGTGGTCGTCACCACCGTGTGGCTTCGCACTTACTCGTACGAAGTCTTGTCACCCCTCTGTCTTGCTTCCTTGCAAGACGGTCCTGCTTACTCGCAGACCTGTTTCTCTCTTACTTGTGAAAAACTGTTTCACTTATTCGTGAAACCAAAAAGGGTGGCTTGGCCTTGTGCCAATAAAGTCTGGGAATTTGTCTGGGAAACCCCAATTTTTGTTTTAAATTTTCAAGGTTATTGGAATCTCAAAATCAGTCTCACCATTTGTAGCACGCGTTTTCTGATCCATTGAGAAACCAGCAGTGAAGGTCCACGAGCCCTCAGACGTCAGCCCCCCCTTCCCTGAAACCCTTTGGGGTTTAGGGCTAAACCCTTTGTGGGTTTAGGGTGATCAGCCAACTAATGTCCTCAGGTCCCGGACGATCAGCTGTGGTATCCCATCCTCGTTGCCAAGTTTGTCGTGGAAATTCTGACTTAAAGTAAAGTAATAAAATAATTGTGAAGACTGAGAATGAAAAAGCAAACAGAGTTTTGTCTTTGTCTTGCTTTAATTCTGTGCATAGAATGATCTGGTTTACACACAGCTTTTATTCTGTGTGCAAAGAGATAACACACAGACTCACAGCCCACTTTTTATAATATACAAAAAGATACATTGAAGGACAGATAAGACTCTAAGCCAATCATGTTACTCAGTGCACATCACCCCATAACACATGCACATCGCTCCACATTACATGGTAGATGTCTGGTTACTCTCAAAACTGCCCATCCCTGGTACAGAGTTTCCCCTTAAATGTTGTTTTTCAGTTTAAAGCAGTTACGTGCACAAGTTACATAAAATAACTCAATGTCCCTATGGACTATATGCTACCTTGATCATTGTATGTTTGAAAGGATACATTCAACAGCTATATGCCATGTAATATGTACTTAAATTAGATTAATGCAATCAATGCAAAATTAACAAAATAAAAAATTTCCATAACATAACGTAACTAGTAATGTAACTAATTACTAATTACTTTTGAAATAAAGTAATCAGAACAGTAACGTGATTACTTTTAAAAGGAGTAATCAGTAATTTGATTACATTTTCAGAGTAACTTGCCCAACAATGGTGTTGAGTGCAAGGTTGTTGTTGGCACACCTCGTAGCTAGATGCTGAACCTCGTCCCTGTAGGCCGTCTCATCATCGCCACTGATCAGGCCTTCTACCGTGGTGTCATCTGCAAACTTGATTATGATTTAGAGCCTGCCAGGTAGGCAGTCGTGGGTGAATTGAGTATAGGATTGGGCTCAGCACATCGCCCTTTGGTACCCCATGTTTAAAGTGAGGGTGAAGGAAGTGTGGTTACTGATCCTAACAGACTGTGGTCTTTTAGTGAGAAAGTCCAGGGTCCAGTTACAGAGGGAGGGGCTGATGCCAAGATCATAGAGCTTGGAGATCAGCTTGGATGGAATCACAGTATCGAAGGCGGAACTGAAATCAATTAATAACATCCTGACATATGTGTTGGTTCTATCTAGGTCTGTCAGGTAGGGTTGGGTACTGAAACCCAATAATAAAGGGGCTGATACCTATGTAACCGGGTATGTACTATAACCGAAATCAGAACACAGATTTCCGTGCCCTCGTTTCGGTGCCATTAAATGCCTGACTGATCGATTTTAAATCTGGGTTCCTGGTTCTCTGAAATGGATGAAAGAAGCATGGGCGTCGCTAGGCCATTTTTAGCAGGGCTATAGCGATTAGCTCCACAAACTGTACACAAATTTGTGATCGCCTCAGAGTCAGTCCCAGTAAATTTAATATGAAAACGGCGGCAGACTTCGTCTTCTCCCCGTCTTTCAGCACGCTCTTCAATCTGCAGACCATGGCAGCACAGCGCGAGCAGACTCAAACAGAAACAGAGGACACAAGGTGTGTGTTTATCTAGCTCAGGTATAATACTGTATCTGTGCAGTTCTTTGTCATCTTACATTTACAAAGAATGCATGGGTCCGTGGACCATAGGCATCGATCACGTTATTACTGCAGAGCGCATAATCAGTCCATGAGTAGCCTAACCTCTCTGCTCGGATAGCAGGTGGATTTCCCTCACTAACTATAAGTGAGATAGCGTCCAGTTTTATGTCAACAAAACTGGATGCTCTCCCTCTCTCTCAGATATTGCAAGTGCGCGTTATGCAGTGGGCACCGACTGGCTGAAACATAAATCTGCACCTATGGCATGGATGATGAAACAAAACCTCGTCAGAGCCGTAATTCGGCGCAGAAGTGTGCAGTGTGTGTGTGCTTGCCGCGCTTCTACATTTGAAATAACGAACCTGAGTGCGCAAAAGAGGATATGTGAACGGCTATTTTTTCCCTGCATGTCATATGTGCGGGGCTCCATTTTTATGATGAGAGGACAGGAAAGGTTGAGAAAACACTGCAGGTAAATTTTGAAATGTACCAGGTTTATATATATAAGCTATATATAAAGTTGATAAGCAGTTAAATGTGTTGGTTTACTGACAAAAAAAAGTGTAAGCTTTTAATAAGTCCAAGAATAAAATGATTAATTTACTTAACATGTTAAATTGAATTTACAGATATTTTTGTGCTGTTTTCTAACAGTTTGGACTTGAATAAAAAAGAAAACTTGCACTTAACCTTTTCACAGACATTTTGTTTTCATAGTTAGACAGATACCGTGATGTAGCCTATCGTTATAGGATTGTCTAGCAATATATCAATTATCGCAGAATCACTGTATCGTGATATTATCGTATCGTGAGCCATGTATCGTGATTCGTATCGTATCGTGAGGTACCCTGTGATTCCCACCCCTAACTGTAAGTTCCCTTTCGTGGAACTTCGAACTGCGTCCTCTAGGGGTCGCTATGGGGAACGCCTCGTCGTGACCCGTGTCTGAAGCCTACATTGAAAAAACACCAACTTGTTTGGCCGTCGACAGCCATGACGTCACTACCGTCGCGACTAGTACAAAATAGGTGCCGGTAGCGCACATCATCACTTTCTTCGTCTTCACTGACCGTTCTGTTTGAAGCGTGCATTCCAAAAGTAAAGTAAGAGCTTTCTTTCCTACTATGGCGAGCACTAGCAAAGCGTTTAAAATATGTGTGCATCCGTGTCGTCGTTTCTGACACCCGATGATTCAACGACTATGCGTTGTTTTGGGGGGCGAGGACCGCACTCGAGGTCCCCTCGAGGGGGCGATCTGCGTGCACTGCGAGTTTTTTCCAAATGAAAAAACTCCGTTCTCGTTTGTCTCTCTTCTCGAGCGGAGAGGGACAACCATCGGTTTCCCGCGGCTCGGGACCCGCCGCTGCTGAGGCACGGAGGAGAATGAGCTTTTGGGGATCTCAGGTGGACCTAGCCGATTAGGCTGAAGGGGGGGTTCCCCTCTTCTGCGCATTGGTGTCGGGCGAGAGACAGCCACTGGACGATGATATCCTCTCTCTGATATCATCTGATCCAGGGGCCAGTGCTCAGTTGGGCCCAGGCCAACAAGAGCAGGAAATGGATGTGGAGAGTGAAGAAGCTGAGGCTGAGCTTTCCCAATCCACCTGCCCTGCGTATGGTGAGCTGCTAGAGGTAATGGATCGGGCCACGGCGAGGCTCGAATTACCGTGGAAACGAGCCAAGGAGGTGACGTCGCGAGGTCGCCTCGACTAACGTTATGTCTCTGGCCATAACCCTCCAGCTCAGGTTAGCCTTCCTTTCCTTCCTGATCTCCAAACTGAGATCGAGAAGGAATGGAAGAAGCCGTTTCCTCATGCATATACGGTTTCAGCATACGAGTTATGCGAATATCGAGTCAACGCGCGAAAGCGGCTATGGGATGATGCCCCCGGTGGAAAATGATGCCCCTGGACTACCACTAAAGAAAAGAAAAAAAAAAAAAAAAGGTGGGGGATCTCACTTGGGAACGTCATCCCTTCAAACTCCGTTCTTTCATCCCTTGGCCCCTGTCAAGCCACATCTCCCACTAGTATCGCTGAAGGCGAGTACGCAAGCGGCAGGATCAGGCTGTGGCTTTCGTTCCACGTTGGCGGTGCTTCCAGGCTTACCATGGCCCTGACCTGCTGAAGGCATGGATGGGTTGGCGGGCTTTCCTCTCCGGAGGCCGGCCGAGCTGCTTCGCACCACAGTCTTGGCCCTCCGGGCTACTAAGCAGGTAGCCTCGGCCATGGGCAGAGCGATGGGTGCTATGGTGGTGACGGAGCGGCAGTTGTGGGTGGATTTGGCGGACATCGGGAAGAAAGAAAGGGGTTTTTTTCTCGATGCCCCGGTTTCGCCCTCTGAACTGTTTGGCACCTCCGTTGAGACGGTGGTCGACAAATTCAGGGAGGCGAAGTCGCGCACAGCAGCGTTCAAGTCCTTCATACCACGAAGGCCCAGGCCTGAGCCCGAACAAACCAGGGGTCCTAGACCGTCTCAGTTTGAGGATCAGAGACTGACTCAGAAGGCTAGTGTCGCGGCTCGCGCCCCTCCCCCACCCTTTGGTGGGGGTAGGAAGTATCATGGGTCAAGGGGAGGCAGGCGAAACCTGAGGGGTGAGACCTGGGCAAGGCACCAGAGCTTTCGTCCGGGTCAGAGTAATACCTTGGTATTCACTCTCTCCCGTAGGGGGTACAACATCTACCCTGTTCTCCCCTTCTTTCTAATTCCCCCTTCTATGACCACCATCTCCAGCTAACCGAGGTTAGCTGTACAATCATTTTTCAAACAGTCTCCTACTGGGCCCATGATGTTTTTGGTGGTTCTATGGCCAGATCATAGTAACCGCCTGACTGATGGTCCGGTCAAAAGATCCCCGAACAGAGCCCCGGCAATAAGGCTCGTGGTGGGTGAGTATGATCCATAGGTCATGAGAGTGTATACTAATGGGAGACTGAGGTGGTCATGTGTAAAAAATGTATAAAGTTACCTGCAGCGGATGATCCGGTCAGTAAGATCCTCGGAGCAGAGCTCCAGCACAGAGGCCATGGGGGTGAGTACGATCCAAATATCATAATATCTGTATATCGAGGACAGACCGAGATGGCTGTGTGTGTGTAACCTTCTATAGTTCCTTGCAGTGTTTCCCGGGACCTGTACGTTTCTGTCCCTTGCTAGACGCCCTCGATCAGGTGCCGTTGCTGGGCTCAGAGGCCAGGTGCTCTACTTGCCGTAGGCGTGTCACTCGTCGACATACATCCAGACGGTAAGAAAAGCCGTGCTTTTCGGCTTCATACCCCCTGGATCATGCGGCCGAATACGGGCTCTTGTGGAGCCTTCGTGAACATCAGGCCCCCGTGCTACGCTGCAAGGCACCCGGACGTGGCTACAGTGCCTGGTCACCCCGAGGAGCTTCCTGGCCACCGGCGTACTCCTTATTGCTGAGGCAACGAACGGGAGGTACAGGGGGCATCACCAGGATCCTCCTGTGTAAAGCTGTCTTAGGCAGGGCGCCCATCACTACTGAGATGTGCGAGCCGGCCTCTTCCGGCTGGCAGCGATATGGTCGGGTTTCCATGAACGCATGGTAAATTTCCACGTAAAGCAAGGCTTTGCGTGAGTGGGGGATGTGCACGTGAAGCTGTGCGCATTTCTCTAAAATCCACATAGCTGGTAGATGGGCACGTGTTGTTTTGCCCATTTTCTAAAATTCCACTTAGGTGGTAAATGGGCACGGGATTCTTTGCCCATTTCTCTAAAATCCTGTGAAGGTAAGGGTTACGCGTGCTGTCTTCGTTCCCTTTGTTTCAGAGTGGGGTAACACCCCGGTACCCTGGGTTCCACTCAAATAGTGTGTCTTGGTCGACACACCCTAGAGACAGCACTCCCCTCACCTCTGAGGAGGGTGCTGGAGCTGCTGTTCTGTCCGGGTGACAATAGAACCCTAAGGAAGATTATGGTAAGAGTGCTCTTTGCGCACCTTCTAAAATCCACGTGAGTGGTAAGTGGGCACGTTATCCTTTGCCGCTTTTCTAAAATCCACGTAAGTGGTGGGTGGGCACGTTAGGCTTTGCCACCCGTCTAAAATTCCACCTAGGTGGTAGGTGTGCACGCTATGCTTTGCCACTTCTCTAAAATCCCACGAAAGTGGTAGGTGCGCACGTTCTTCTTTGCCCACCTCTCTAAAAATCCTGTATGGTGAGGGTTACGCGTTTCGGACTTCGTTCCCTGTTTCGGAGAGGGTTAGGCCCCGATTTCCTGGGCTCCTCTCAACCAGTGTGTCTCGATCGACGCACTCAGGAGGCACTGCCCCCCTCGATATCAAGGGGTACTAAGAGGGTGTCTTCTGGCGAGCAGGATCCTCTCCGAGGAGTGGAATCCCTCGCTCCATGGGCTGTCCTCGTGGTAATGTTGAATCCCGCTGAATGGATGTCTGCTCCCTCAGCTACAGGTTCACGTTCTACTTTGCCCACTTCTCTAAAATCCTGTATGGTAAGAGTTACGCGCTCAGCTTCGTTCTCTTTTTCTGAGTGGTCTAAACCCCGGTTCCGCCTGGGACCCACTCCTCATGGTATCCTTGAATACCTGCTCTGACAGGGTGTTTCCACTAGAGGCCTGTTGAGACAGGTCCTTCTGCAGAGTGAGGTAGCCCTGAGTGACAGGCCGAGACTAGTAATTGATCCAATAAGTAGGATCTTGGTCGTATTCCCTGGAAGGAATCTTTCATGATTCTAGGCCCTGGCGCCACCTCTAAGGAGGCTTCTTTTTTTTTTTTGGCACAGCTGGTACGGTGGCCCCTGCCGTCCCACAGTTCTGGGCACCAAGCCAGCCGCCCTCATTACACCAGAGATCAATCTCGAGAGACTGACTCCCGTGTTAGACTATTGGTAGCCTGGGTTCTACTACCAATCTTGTCCCAGTGGGACCTTCACACTGTGAGGCTCTATTGTCCCTTGGGCAAGCCTAGGCCTTCTGGCCGTAGGGGAGTATCTGTCATGTCATGTCATGTCACCTTTATTTATATAGCGCTTTTTAACAATACAGATTGTGTCAAAGCAGCTTTACAGCATTAATTAGGAAAATAGTGTCCATAATGCAAAATGACAATAGTAAACACTCATTTTCAGTTAAAGACAGTTCATCATTAAATTCAGTAATGTCAGCATCCCCGCGTTAAATAATATCTTTGGCAATAATGTCACGATCAACTCTGGAAATGAAGTGGTCCCCAACTAAGCCATCCAGAGGCGACAGCGCAGGAATCAAACTCCATCGTTGACGCGAAGGAGAACAAACTGGCGAAACCATGCTCAGTCGGGGGGCCCAGTTTTCGCCTCTACCGACGAACCAGCATAACAGAAAAATAAATTAAAGACTTAATCAAACAGACGATGTACACTATTAACAGCAATTATTATATGCAATCAAACTTATAGCAAAATGTGGTAGTTCTGTATGTTGTTTCAGGGTTGCATCATCTGAGGTCCTCTGAGGGGTTGTTATCATCTCTTCTCAGGTGTTCTGGATGCAGACTGAAGCTTTTGTAAATCCTAGTTACATCCCGTGGCAAAAAAACTGAGAAACAAATACAAACATAATTAGCGTAGCTGCTGTTCCAACCAAGCAAAAATGATTTGTTTAACCCAAACTAACGAATAATAATGTGCATTTGATTAGATTTAACTGCAGTAAAAGATTATGACTGCAGTATAAGATTATGAGATGCATTATTTGAATTCTTGGCCAAAGAGATGTGTCTTTAATCTAGATTTAAATAGAGAGAGTGTGTCTGAACCCCGAACTTTATCAGGAAGGCTATTACAGAGTTTGGGAGCCAAATGTAAAAAGCTTTACCTCCTTTAGTGGACTTTGATATCTTAGGTACTACCAAAAGTCCAGAATTTGCGACCTTAGGGAGCGTGATGGATTGTAGCGTTGTAGAAGACTAGTTAGGTACGCAGGATCTAAACCATTAAGGGCCTTGTAGGTAGGTAATAATATTTTGTAACTGATACAGATTTTAATAGGTAGCCAGTGCAGAGACTGTCAAATTGGGGTAATATGATCATATTTTCTTGACCTGTTAAGGATTCTAGCCGCTGCATTTTGGACTATCTGAAGCTTGTTTATTGAAGATGCAGGACAACCACTTAGCAGTGCATTACAATAGTCCAGTCTATAGGTCATGAATGCATGAACTAGCTTTTTTTGCATCAGAAACAGGTATCATGTTTCGTACCTTGGCAATGTTTCTAAGATGGAAGAAAGCCGTTTTTGTAACATGGCAAATATGATTTTCAAAAGACAAGTTAATATAACACCCAGATTTTTGACTGTATAGGAAGTAACAGTACATCCGTCTAGATTCAAATTGTAATCCAAGAGATTCTGTGAAATGTCTTTTGGTCCAATAAGTAATATCACTGTCTTATCCAAATTTAATAGGAGAAAATTATTGGTCATCCATTCTTTTACCTTTTTAACACACTCCGTTAGCTTAGATCATTTAGAAGTTTCATCTGGTCTTGTTTAGATATATAGTTGATTATCATCGGCATAACAGTGGAAACTAACCCCGTATTTCCTAATAATATTACCAAGTGGCCACATGTATATCGAAAATAGCAGAGGAACTAGGACAGATCCTTGTGGCACTCCAAACTTTACTGGTGATAATTGAGATGACACCCCATTTAAATGAACAAAATGGTAGCAATCAGACAGGTAGGATCTAAACCATCCTAAAGCCTGCCCTTGGATACCTGTATATTTTTGTAATCGATCTATGAGTATGTCATGATCTATAGTGTTGAACGCAGCACTAAGATCAAGTAAAACTAGCAATGAGATGCAGCCTTGGTCTGACGCAAGAAGCAATTTATTTGTAATTTTAACAAGTGCAGTTTTTGTGCTTTGGTGGGGCCTGAAACCTGACTGAAATCCTTCATAGAGATCATTTTTTTGCAGGAAGGAGCACAATTGGGCAGACACAACTTTTTCTAAAATTTTATACATAAAAGGAAGATTTGAGATGGGTTTGTAATTTGCCAGTTCACTAGGATCTGTTTGTGGTTTCTTAATAAGAGGCTTAATTACCGCCAGCTTGAATGTTTTTGGGACTTGACCTAAAGACAACGACGAGTTAATAAAATTGAGAAGCAGTTCTTCTGCTACAGTTAACAACTCTTTCAGTAATTTAGTGGATACAGGATCTAACAGGCATGTTGTTGGTTTAGATGCAGTGATTAGTTTATTTAGCTCTTCCTGTCCTATTGTTGTAAAGCACTGCATTTTATCTTTTGGTGCGATGAATGAATCTAAAGTATTATACGCTGTAGAATCTAAATTTGCTATTGTAATTCTGATGTTATCTATTTTATCATTGAAGAAATTCATAAAGTCATTACTATTAAACTGTGAGGCAATATTTAGATCTGGTGTCGTCTGGTTATTTGTTAAATCTAGCCACTGTGCTAAATAAAAACCTAGGTTGTTTTGGTTATTTTCTATGAGTTTTTGGATATGCTCGGCCCTGGCAGCTTTTAGAGCCTGTCTATAGCTGGACATACTGTTTTTTCCACGCAATTCTAAATACTTCCAAGTTAGTTTTTCTCCATTTTGCGCTCAAGACTACGAGTTTTTTTCTTGAGAGAATGGGTATACTGTTGTACCATGGCGCAGTACGTTTTTCTCTAACCTTTTTCAATTTGATGGGGAAACAGCTTCTAATGTATTAGAGAATATAGTGCCCATGTTGCTAGTCATTTTGTCTAATTCATGTGTATTTATTGAGCAGTTGAGATAAATCAGGCAGGTAATTTGTGAATCTGTCTTTGGTGGCTGGAACAATAGTTCTGCCCGGACGATAAAGCTGAGCCATATAGTTAATATCAGTAATAAGCAGCATGCACGATACAAGGAAATGGACAGTAACATCATCGCTTTGAGGTACGATACCTATATCACTAAGATCAATTCCATGCGATATAATTAAATCTAGCGTGTGATTAAAATGATGAGTGGGCCCGGTGATGTTTTGCTTGACTGCAAAAGAGTTTATGAGGTCAGTAAACGCAAGTCCTAATGCATCATTTGTATTATCAACGTGAATATTAAAATCTCCGACAATTAGCGCTTTATCAACAGTAACCAATAGGTCTGAGAGGAAATCTGCAAATTATTTTAGGAAATCTGTATACAGCCCTGGTGGTCTATACACAGTAGCCAAAGCAAGAGATACGATAGATTTATTTTGTATATCTGACAGTGTAACATTAAGCATAATTATTTAGAATGAGTTAAACCTGTATCCCGTTTTCTGAGTAACATTGATAATATCACTTTATATTGTTGCAACACCGCCGCCACGATCAGTCTGATGGGGCTCATGCTTATAATAGTAGCATGGTGGAGTAGACTCATTTAGACCAATATAATCATTAGGTTTTAGCCAGGTTTCAGTCAAGCCTGACTGAATGTCAGGCTTGACTAATGTCACTGACAGCCGTCAAGTCCAGGACAGGGGCAACTCCCATAACGATATGGTGTAGTTGGTACTTAGTGGCTCGCCATGGTTCTGGCTGCACTCCCCTCATCTTGCGGCGTGGGTATCCTTTCCCTAATCGACCCCTAGAGGACACAGTGCGAATTTTCCACGAAAGGAACGTCTCGGGTTACTTATTTAACCATGGTTCCCTGAGTAGGGAACGAGACACTGCGTCCTCTAGCTTTTTTGTGCCATGCTGCGGACACAAGCTTCAGACGAAGAAGTGATGATGTGCGCTACTGGCACCTATTTTGTACTAGTCGCGACGGTAGTGACGTCATGGCTTTCGCCGGCCAACGAGTTGGTGTTTTTTAAATTTATGCTTCAGACACGGGTCACGACGAGTCGTTCCCCATAGCGACCCCTAGAGGACTCAGTGTCTAGTTCCCTACTCAGGGAACCATGGTTAAATAAGTAACCTGAGACGTTTTCGCTGCGTTCACCCTCATCACACACGCTGTTTCCCTCCAGGAAAATCTAGCCTTAAACACATATGAACGCATAACTTTAAAACAATCTGTTGCTAATATTCCATTTTAAAATGTTATATTATTAAAACATATTACAGTGTCATAACATACAGTCCATTCCACGAACTGATTTAAGACAGTGACAGACAGTGGCGCGGGAAGATGTTTTTTCGGTTGGGGGAGCTTGTTTTGTCCCGTGTTTTCGGTTGGGGGTTGGGGCTGGTTCACTTACGTCGGTGCTCGTGCTGGGGCTGGTGTTGTTGGGATGCGATTTTGGAAAGTTTTTGCTGGGATGGGCATTTAAAAAAATCTGAAATTCGCTTTTGCGCCATTATCTCCTTGTATTAAAGTTAATCTTGTTCGCATTCTGTATAGTTCATGTCTGATACCACGCGCCAGCGTCACGTGTTCATGAGGATTAGGCTAATCATCCCATATAGAAAACCTCACAAGTAAAATTAATCATGTTTATAAAGATAAACATGGGTTTATTATAGCCCACTTACTATTTACATTTCAGAGATCATTACAAATTAATTATTAAATGCTAAAACTGAATAAATTTAAATGAACTAACTTGGCGTTGCATTTGCAACCATGTGAAAACGTGGGGTGCTGCAGCCCCCTCAGCACCCCTACTTCCCTGGTGACAGACAGCACTCAGTCAATTCACTCATTTTAACTAAATATCAGAGTAATTGACAGAGATACAGTAGAAATATTATGTGTGGGTTTGTATTAAATAATGACCCAGATCGTGAAATACATTTATTAGCCTTAGAGTAAGGGAAGCACAACTCAGGAAATGAGAGCATCCGAGGAGCATGTGAATGCTATGTATATTATTTGAAATTGGGCTGGCAAAAAATTGAATGCGATATTTAATGCGCATCTTTTCAGTAAAGCCGGTTCTGTGATTAGTAGTAAATCTCCAGCACGTGCGTTCAGATGGAGCGGCATTCGATTTTTTGCACAGCCCTACCCCTGTATTGTTTTAAAAGTATAGATTTGGCACGGGTATCGTAAAAAACCCAATCGATACCCAACCCTAGCGTCAGGGTAGAGTGGAGATCTGAGGCGATGGCGTCCTCAGTTGACCTGTTGGATTTGTAGGCAAATTGATATGGGTCCAGTGTTGGGGGCAAGCATGTTTTCAGGTGGGAGAGGACCAGCATCTCAAAACACTTTGCAATAATGGGAGTAAGAGCAACTGGGCGGAAGTCATTGAGGGCCACTGCACCCGCATGTTTTGGTACAGGTACAATGGTGGCTGTTTTGAAGCAGTTGGGAACAATGGCTTGGGCCAAAGAGAGGTTGAAAGATTTTGGTGAAGACCTCAGCCAACTGTTCTGCACAGGCCCTAAGCATTTGGCCAGGAATGCTGTCAGTGCCGGCAGCTTTTATGTTCACCTTACACAAGGTGGAGCACACGTCACTGGTGGAAAGTGTGAGCGGCAGGTCGTCAGGAGGAAGCACTGCTTTGATGGGTGGTTCTGTGTTTCCACGATCAAAGCGAGCATAAAAGTTGTTCAGTTCGTCAGGGAGGGTGGCATTGCTGGTTTGGGGTGTGCTGTTTGCTGGTTTATAGTCTGTGAGGGCATGGATGCCTGCCCACATGCGCCGAGGATCATTGTTTTTAAATCTGTCCTCAATGCGCAGTTTGTAATTGTATTTAGCTGACTGAATTCCCCTCTTCAGATTGGACCTTCAGATATGGCAATGATATGGCTGATATGGCTTTAAAATGCATGATTCCAGCACAAAAGACATGATGATCAAAACCTGAGTATCTGAGGTACGAGCTGTAAGGCACATGCCTATTCAGGAAAAGGGGGCAGGGAGCAGCACATTTGCAATCAAAGATACATGCACGTATACAGCCTGTTTCTGCTTCCACTCAAAATAGGCATTTTCAAAATTATATAATAAATTATCTGTGGGGTATTTTGAGCTGAAACTTCTAAGACACATTCTGGGGAACCTGAGACTTATATTACATCTTGTAAAAAAGGTTCATAATAGGTGCCCTTTAATGCAGGCAGCATTTAAAGATTTTTACTCCTCAATCTTATTATACTTCATTTTGGGGAATTCCACTTCCATCTCATTAATCCAATCTTCCTGTTATATGAGTACTGTATTAATCTCTGTGACTCATGTCCACTTCACCAGACATCTTTCTGCTGTCTCCTACACTGTTGTCTTTTTCTCCCCTTCTTAATCTTCCTCAGTCTTGCCTCTGCTTGTAGTTTTAACACCTCTTTACTGCGTGTGCCCTCTCATTAACCTTTGTGCTTAGTTGTTCATTAATTTACTTTTTATACCTTTTACTCATTTCATCCTGTTCTACATTATAAACAAAGGAAGTCAGGTACATTTGTTTATACTCTACATCAATATAATTTCAAATATTTTAGGTACTTTCCAATCACATAGCATTCAAACGTCTTTATATTCAAGCGTAAATGGCCTTAAAGGGCACCTATTATGCCCCGTTTTAAAAGATGTAATATTGGTCTTTGTTGTCCACTGAATGTGAAATTTCAGCTTAAAATACCCTACAGATCATTTATTATAACATCGGAACAATTTCATTTTTGGGGCATGTCTACAAAATAGCTCTTTTGGTGTGTATCACTTTAAATGCAAATGAGCTGCATATTCCCACCCTGTTTTAGCGTATACATCTCTGCTTTGCATACCTACAGTAATAAACAGCCAGAAGAAGCAACATCGAGAGAACCGGTGTTTAGCCGTACATATGGAAATCCAAACACACCGAAAGTGGGGCAAAACAGTGCGATGTTACAGAGCTCGAGCCGCACTGACCTGTCATCGGCGCAGCTCAATGGGCCAAGCCGCGCGACTGACTCGACAGCACAGGGATGATGTGTTTGAGGTGTCGTGTCCATCAATTAAAATACTTTGATAACGGACGCACACAAACACAGTTAAAACGTTAGCTAAGCACTATAATGACATGACATTCACAAAGCAGTCTGGAGGGAAATGATTTGCGCAGACATAAACGTAGATTTTGAGGCACATTACCTTGAAAAATAGAAGTAATCCACTGCATCTTCAGTGGCTCAGATGTTGGGAGAAAATTAAGACTCTTTTGTTCAGGCTTAAATTCAAACAGAGCACCGGGATTGCTTACGAGACATTGTACAGCTGCTCGAGTGCGGAGAAAATGGAGTAGATTGTACATCCGCTGAGTGTGGAAACTATGACAATCTAGGACTGTCAGTCAGCCGCCGTGAGCGGGACCTAAGCAATGTCATGTAACATTGCTTAGAGAATCAAAACGGCATGCCTAAAAAAGAAAATGCCCTTGTAAATCACTTTGAGTCAAATATCACCTCGTATTAGGAAGGCAAATTTTTTATCATAATTTTTATTATTGATCAGAAGGTGATCCTTAATTTTTTTTAATTAGGAGGTGAAGCGCACCTGATTACAAGAGGAAAAACCTTGCTGTTAACCTGGTGTGTGATAGGTATGGCTGTGGAATGGGGTTTGGCTGAGAAAAATTTTTCAGTCAAAAGATTTTTTTGTTGTTGTTGCTTTAACCCCTGCTAGTGAGAGTGATTTGGTTTAATGGGGATTAAAACAATAAGGAGTGGGTGGATTTTTGTCATTGTAGTGTGGTTGTGTTCACACACTGCCAACACACATTTATGTTCAAACACAATGTAATAGACGATTTTGCATAATTCGTACCCTTTCACTTAAATGCAAGCAAATAACATTTCTTTAAAACAGGTAAATAGCAATGTCAGTATCAATATCAAAACAGACTAAAAGTAGTAAAAAGTTTCTATATAACATTTTTAGAGGAAATAAATTTAAAAATAAGAGTACTTGGTGTCATCAATCGAAAAAGAGTTTTATTTAGGAGGCTGATTACATTGACACTTTAAAACAGTGGTTGCCAACCCCTCGATTGACTGGTATCATCACTGTCCCAGTAGCTGCCAAAAAGAACAGAAAAATAAGTACAAAAATATATCACATTTCTCCAGTCTTTGTACTATTTTTTGTACTTATTTTTCTGTTATTTTCGGGAGCTACTGTGACAGTGACGATGACAATACATCATCCCTGAATCTGTAAACAGGACTTTAAAGGAGGCTAGAGACTCTGAAGATGGGTGCAAAGAGGAGAAAACACTGTAGCAGGCAGAGCAAGTTCACTGTTCATTATATATGAGCAATATCACACTTGTAGCCATGTAATATGGCTCTATATCTGCATGGCTGTGATTACCTACAGCACTTGGCCTGTGGGCTTGTGCCTGTGGCCAAATCACAACCATGCTGAACCATGACTATTCATGTGATAATGCTTGTATGTAATGTACAATATTATAAAAGTAATGGAATATTTACAGTAATTAGTCATTTCTGGATTTTTATTTTATTTTAAGAACAGGTGGTATACATAAAAAACTATGCAAAATACACATACTGACTGAATTAAAACAAAACACATCAACCACAACAAAAATAAAAACTTGTAATCAAAAAAAAAAAAAAAAAATTTTGTTTACCTACCATTTGGAAGTGTTGTGTTTTAAGGTTTTCAGTTTTTATATACTGTATATATATATATTTTTTTTTTCCTCTTCTTTTTTTCCCCTTTCCCTCCTCTTCCACATCCTCCAATAATAATAATAATAATTATTATTATTATTATTATTGTTGTAGATATTGATATGATTTGCCCATAGTCTTAACCATCATGCATCTCAAGGGACAGAATAGCGCCCAAACCACAGAGGGTTGAAAATATTGTTTTGATTAGATGGTACTTGGATGTTGTGTGACCTACAGGTGTACACCTATATCTATATATTGAATTAAGTTTATTGTTCTTACCATTTTTGTTTCTTGTTTTAAGGATGAATATAACAAAATGAAGAACTTTACTGAATATATATTCATTTAAAACAAGTTTTAAAACCTGTGTAATTTTTGCTTCTCAAGTAAATGCACATTCCTGAAAGTATCCTAGACAAGGCATATTGTTTAAGAAAAATATATTTTCATCTGTATCACCATGTCCTTGCCAAGACTCTAGCACCAAACAAATTGTCTGCCCACATCAGATGTGTCAAACAGTGGTGGCAAAAATTATTAGAACACTAGTATTTCATCAGCTAAAAAATGGTTTTAAGTGAGTTATTTCTATCTTTTGCTATAAAATATCAGTTTACATTTCCAAACATTCATTTTGCCATTAATTGTAATAATCCAGTGAGATTTTTGTCTGACAACAGCCAGTGCTCCACACAGAGATCTGATCTGATCATCATCCAGTCTGTCTGGAATGACATGAAGAAACAGAACAAACTGAGACAGACTCAATCCAGAAGAACTGTGTCTCCAAGGCGAGATACTTCAAGAAACATACCTGCAAATCTACCTGCGAAACTATGTGCAAGTGCACCAAGGGCAAAAGCTGCTTTAAAGGCAAAGGATGGTCACACCAAATGTTGATTTAATTTAGTTAATAGAAGTTAATTGACAAAGAAAATCTATTTATGACATTATTTTGGACTGCATCCTCATTTCACAGCATTTTTACACAAGTGCCTAAAAATTTTAACAGTACTGTAGCTTTGCAGGTAGGTTTCTTGAAGCATCTTGGAGATGCTGCCACAGTTTTTCTAGATTGAATCTGTCTCAGTTTTTCAATTTTTTCATGTCATTCCAGACAGATTGGATGATGATCAGATCAGATCTGTGTGGTGCACTGGCTGTTGTCAGACTCCTTGTGCAAACAAAATCTCACTGTATTATTACAATTAATGGCAAAATAAATTTTTAGAAATTGTATGTAGGTGAAGCTTTGATGCATGACCATTTAAAAAAATCTATATAATCCTCTCTATTTTATAGTATTACCATCACAACGTCATGTTTCCCTGTTCCTTCCATCTGTTTCCGTGATCCCGTGAATGACTGGTTCGAGAGCCTGGCCCAATGTTTACACTGGAATGTTCGTAAGAAACAGAGTCATCTGAGTTCTGAAGAGGAAGAGTTCTGATCACATTCCAAGCTTTTACCACATACTTAGCTATGTTATTTTTTTTGTCTTTCAAAAGTTTTAGTACATGCAGTAATGTTTTCTCATGTTTGCCATAATTATCCAAGTGAATCTCATAAAACAATGTTTTATGTTAAAGAGGAAAAAATACAAAATTATATTTTGCTTTAAAAAACTATTTTTAGGACAATTAATATTTTTTTCCATTGTGACTTTTGGTTTCCACAAAAACACTGTGTGTGTGTGTGTGTGCGTGCGTGCATGCATGTGTGTGTGTATGTGTATGTGTTTGTAAACTCTCATTAGAGCGAATTAATTTTCCAATTTATTTTATGCATTATGGCAATGAGAATTCTGTTGAAATGTTCTGTTGAAATTCCCTCCTCCTTCTTTAATTTAATTCCTCCTTTAATTTTTGGGTGAAATGTAACCCTAATATACATGGCGACGTATTCTTGGTGTGTTTTGTGAAAATTACTTTTAAATTGATATCTATTCATTCCATTATGAAGTACTGTCAGTTTTTTGGCTGACAGTGTCTTTTAAACGATTATAGCATTAACTGCATTTTAATATACTGCATTGTGCCGATAGAGTATTGCCACAAGTCAATCAATTAGGGAAATTCTGTACAGTATGGGTCAATTTATTATGCCATATTTAGAATGTATTGAAAAAAAAAAAAAAAACAATACACTGGTTCTCGTATATTACATATCTGAGCTTGATATTTTTTTTTATTTTATATATATTATAATATATATATATAAATATAATTAATTTTTTTTTTTTTTTTTTGAAACCCTTGAACTTTTTCCATTGGTATCTTGCACCCACAACACCTGATTCAATGCTACCATCTGTACATTGCATATTCAAATATACTGTAATGTTCCTTTTTTAGTTTTATATACAACTACCACAGGAAAAGTATACACTCAGCTATCCTATATTTTTAGATTGAAATGTAAGCTTTTTATATCAGTAAATAATACAGCTTCACGTTCAACAATGGCCTTTTACTCCGTTTACACCATATCTAACCTTTGCTTCTGTGTTTTACAACATCTTGTCAGAAGCCAGTTTTTATTTACTGTCAGAATTTATATTATTATTATTAAAAAGAACGTTCATATCAAAAATGTTTACATAATGTTTGTCCTCGTCTCTTACTGTTTTCCAAAGTTCAGTGCAAATTGCATATGTCACAACATTTTGTAACTGACAATAATGTGTTTTTATGAGACATAATTGTCATTATCCATTCATATTATGTATGTTGACTCATGTTTTTTTATTTTTTTTTATTTTTTTACAAATTTAGATAAATTGTAGACGATTGACAAATTTAAATGCATTTAAGGTGACAGTTGTGTTTCTTACCTTTTATTCTTGCCCTCTATTATATGTTTTATATAATAAAACACCACTTTATCAGTAGCTTTCTCTTGATGGTCAATTAAAAAAAAAGCCATGTCATGCAGTTACTTTGTTTGGCATTTGTTTGCATATAAGCTCTTCCTCCTTCCATGTTCCTGTAGTCATGTAAAACCCAGCATCGTTTCAGAGAAATTTGTTGTTGTAGGAAAAATAGTCAGGCTGTATAAAATAAAACTGCTTTATCATGTAATAATGGGTGTTTGTAAAGGAGGAAAAAAGTTTATTTATTTATTTTTTGCCTGTTGAGTTTCTACTAATGTGCTCTAACGTCTTAATAAGTGAGCATTTTTTTCACAGGCCATGTAGAAATTGGAAAACTAAAACTGAAGTTTAGTAGTTTGTGATCTGAAAAAGCAAAATCAGTTCCACTAACAAGAATATTATATAAGCCAGATGTACATATAAGATCCAATTATGACCCCTGGAGTGAGTAGCAAAAGTTACATGTTGAGTTAGAATGAAACAGTTCAGAACAGACATCAATTAGTTGCATTGTACAGCGTTTTCATGTATATTAAAATTACAGATGAATAACTAGCACAGACAAAAGTAACTCACTAATCTCAGAGAAAAAATCTGAATGAAATTTTGGAGGTCAATAAATTGAGACAGCCATTGATGTTTTTCCCATCATTTTCAATGCAAGATATTCAAAAGATGCATCGTCATGGAACTCAATCTTAGATATTTTGATACTCTCGCGACAAAGCCAACCCCCCACCTCTATGATGGAGACGAGGTTGAGAGAAATAGATGTACTCAGGTGGTAAGAGGTTTAAATTGAAAAAGTCATTGGGCTTCCGTCAAAAGTAGCATGTCAAGTTTTGCGTCAATGTTAATGTAGTTTAGCACTGATGATTTATCAGTTAAAGAGCAAATGTTCAATAGCGCACATCACATATCTGAAGATGCAATGTTGTGTTTTACTAGAAGCACGGATGTTGGTACAGATAACTGGATTACTATTTGAAGACGATCAGTGATAAGTCCGAAGTTTATTTCGTGAATGGTGTTGACTATGTAGCGGGGTCAGTGAAAAATTCCAAGTTGTTCACACAATTTATAAGTGTCCGGAGCCAAGCGGAGAGATCCTTTTAAAGTTCTAAGTTGAGCAGAAGAAAATTGCAAAGCCATCTCGGGAGGTCACTTTTTTAACGTCAGCCAAAAACAGCACAAAAAGACCAAAGAACAAAACCTGCAAATGGTTACGCATCGACATGACCAAAAACCAATAGGGCCCACAACTTATCGGTTTAACTACGTTAGCCAGAACCATATCTAATCCAGAATCCACAGAAGGGAAGGCTACCCAACCATACCACAAAGGATTGACACCACAAAATGATAAAGAGAGTGGAGACTCACTGTACAGATGTCGAGGAGGATATGGAAAGGAATGGAGAGGGCTCGCAGCCGATCAGTGTGACAGGATCACGAAAAGGCCAGGTCAGTCATCCAAATCTTATTGAATGAAGAAAGTAGAGGTCTGCAAGCCCGTCGGGTCCCGTTTTTTTTTTTACAGACCGGGCTCGGGTCGGAGTCGGGCTCAATTCAGCTTCTCTCCTTTTATTGTGTCCCATAACAGCTAAATTTCATAAAAAGGGCCTTTGTTATTAAAATAACGGCAAGATTACACATCCCATTTGCACGTTTATTAGTCTTTCATTCCCAAAATGCACATTTAAAGCTGCTTTTTCACGAGAAATGTGTAGATGCATTACACAGTCACTGCTTGCGATCGCTCCTTTTAAGTTTTCCTGCAAATTTTTCCGACCGTATGACACAGCTATGGATGTATTATTGTCCAAGAACACAGCCGAGAGCGATATGTCTTTCCAGAAATCACCTCTCTCCTTATTTAAACTAATAATGATTATTAAATACTAGTTCAGAAAAGTTAGTTCACCTAATAGATAAATAATCCCTTTATCCTCGGCTCTCACATCAATTATATCAGTTTTAGTTTTGTATTTTTACTCTCCTGAGGTCAGATGTTCACTTGAGCCTCTTGTTTGTGCGAGGAAATGAATTGTCAAAGCCCTGCTCTGAGCCTGTCAAATAATTCGACAAAGTTTGACTAGGCTTCCCTCTAGTTTCTCCTTGTTAGAGCACTCCATGATGGCAATACGGTCCTCTCTCAATAGAATTGATTCTATGAGTTCAGTTCAACTTGAGAAGCTTATATATTTGTTTAAATGGGTACTGCCCCTTTAAGTTCTCTCTCATATTGCTCTCTGACTTCAACCAATCGTCTTCATCTTCCTGTCTGTTGTTTGGAAGCACGTGTGGTGCCCTCTTTATTTGAAATGACCAGTCCTTCTTTATTTCATCAGTGGACATATTGGCTTTGATTTGTTAAAAGTTTGTGTCATTCACACAAGTTATTGTAGTCGCAGGTGATTCGTGTACCAACTTGAGAGCAAGTCGAATTTGTGGCATTTATTTGTACATTCATCCAAGAGCGCTCAAAATCTGCTACTTTTTACCTGTTTTGAGTTTTAAGGTCTTTTTCCCCCCAGTGTTTTGAAGAATGATGTCTTGTATAATGAGAAAAGCTATCATTTTGTGTAGGTATACATAAGTTGTGGTTTTATTTATTCATGTAAATATAGATTTGAATGTATGAACTGCATATCAAAACAGTCTCACCATCCCTGTTAGTCAAACCACTTATCTGTAATGACTCGCTAAACCCTTTATTTTCAGTAAACTATACCTTTAATATAATTTAAAACATGACTTGTACATGTACTGCTGTGACGCACACGGGTCCTGCTCTCTTGCACACTTGCTCTCAGGTTGTTTTTTTGGATAATCTAGCAGCTATTTTAGCTAGTCGGTCCATAAGCACTCCATTAGCTCGATGGCACTTTTCCCCCAATCATCATTTCCCACTTATCTAATAGCGTGAGAAGAATTGTCTGGTTTGCTGTGCCCTTTTCCAGAGTGACTGTTTTCATCATGATGTACATGATTGGTTTATGCGATGTCGGGTTAATTTAAATAACGAGGAATGTGAATATGGAGATGGTTGGTTGAAGTTGGATCCACCAGGTGAAATAGGGAGGGGAACGAGAATAGGGTGGGGGGGGTTGGTCTGGATTGATTGGGGAAAAGAAGCTTACGCGAACAAAAAGAAAAAAATGGGAAAACTCGACAAAAAAGGAAAACCAATAAATGTTTTTAACAAACCCTTGAGGCATTTTCTTTTTTCTACATGAAACTCTTTCACTCAATGACTGCACAAGATTACTCTGATATTAACCAAATTTGGTCATATACTAATATTCAGCTGTCCATAATGTAAATGCCAATGTAAACTTATTAACCTAAGCCAAAATATTGGTTACTAGAAACACAAATAAGAGTACACTCTTAGAAATAAAGGTTCTTTACTGGAATCTATGGTTCCACGAAGTTGTTTTCCGTTAGCAGCCATGAAACCTTTTTCAATGCCCAAAAGGTCTTTAGAGTTTATATAGTTATTTTAAGAACTGTTCTGAAAGGTTCTTTGCGGAACTTAAAATGGTCTATGATGTTGCTAAAACGAACATTATTTGGTGTATTTGGTGTAATGTAATGTGTTTATGCGGTTTAAGGTTAAAATTTTTTTTTCCACATACTGTACATTATTGTTTTTTCTCTATGCCCCGCCTTTCTGAAACGGTCGATTTTTACAAAGCTCATCAGTCTGAAAAAGCGATGTGTGCTCTGATTTGCCAGCTATCCAGTGCGTTGTGATTGTCTGAATTCCTCAAGCGTGTGACGGAATGTTACGTCCTTTACCATATTGTGATGCCTGCGGCAACCACTTGTGACGACCCCGGGCTGGACTCCACGGGGAAAGCTGATCCGGCAATCCACAGTGCGAAGTTGATGTATTCAATCAGCGACCAGCACGGATCAGCTCCATGCATGAAGCGGATATCGTCCTCTTTTCGAAGACCAAACAAAGTAGTTTCACTTACACAACAAAACACACAGCGTCTTCACGACATGGCCGCGGGCACAACAATACTACATGAGATTAAAAGTTACGCCGCGCTTTCTTTGCGGAACTTTAGTCGTGTTATGCAAATCTTCCCAGATTGTGACGTTGGTATGTGGGGGCGTGTTAGAACGAGAAGTTTTTAGGTAGGTGTGGCTGACTCTTAATTTTATAAAGAAGATCTCTTTGGATTTGAGACTTTAGTCTCTAGTCTTTACAGATCTTCTTTATGCACCAGAGCTTGTAACACTCCAAAGAGACGGAAAACTTGAAATCGCATCATTGACCCCTTTAAATATGGTTCTTCATCAGTCGCTGACAAACGCCCAACTTCTAGAAACATATTTTTAGGCTGTATTGTATCTGCTTTTATAATGCCTAATGGTGATGTATGTTGGAAGGTCCGTAATTCAAATGAAGGCTAATCGGCACTGTGCAATAGGATTTCTAACTGCCTTTTTTCTGCAAAACAAAGATATTTTGAAGCACACTAATTGGGAACCAAGCCACAATGGAAGCATGTTGTAATGTTAACTAAAACTATTTAAATTCGTTTGCGTTAATTGTAATAAACTAAAAAATATTGCCTGCGCCACTTGCAGACAATTACGTTTAATGGAAATCTACAGTTACTCAAACTGAATTAACTAACACTAATATAAGAAACATATATACATCCAAATTTTAAAATGAAAATATAGAAAAACAAAAAAAAAAATGAAAAAATTCAAGGTATATCTATTATAATGGGTGCTATACATAAGACTGACCGGCATTGGATTAAAAAAAACAACATAAATTTCTCAAAATATCTTTATGTTCCACAGAGGAAATTAATAAATACTGGTTTGGAAAGACATGCCTTGAGTGAATGTCAGAATTTAAATTTTTATTCTGTAAATGATGTGCATGCAAACATGGTTATTGCTCAAATTATGGCCTGTATGAATTGTCTTAAGATCGAAGTATGGTCATTCTTCTTTATTAGACCAATTTGGTGTAAGGATCTGCATGGAAAAGATCTACATATCAGGAAAGCGTGAATAAGGAACTCCTATAGCCTCTCACACTGTTATAAATACATGACCCAGATACCACCACCTTCCTCCGATTTCCTCGACCTCCACTGCTGGTTTCACTTTGTGTTCTTTGTTCCCTGGTACTGCACCACTTACGTTTTCACAAGTAAGTTACTCGTGTATCTCCTCAACATTGAATTCAAGTGTAACCCAGCTGATTAGCAACCATAAAACTACCACTGAGGTAAAAAAAAACATTGTCAAAATAGTAGGGATGCACCGATGTATCGGCCGATTTTTCCTCAATTTACAACCATCGGCATATCGGCTATATAAGGAAAGAGGCCGATATAACAAACCGATGGTTTATTAATTAACTGCGTGAAGGCACTGAGCTGTATCATGTCTGTTGCATCATCCTAGAGTTGCTGTCTGCACTTTAATGCTAATCAAGCACACTATTCTTTGACTAAATAACTTTTGTAAGGTTCATAAGTGTAGAGGACCTCATCTGAATGATGACCAAAAATGTACTGATGTTTTATTAAGTTTATTGCGTCCTTTTTCACTCCAAAAAAAAAATCACCATAAGAGCTAAACAAAACACACCGTGAGAAGTGCACATTAAACTCTCTCTCTCTCAGTTGCATTATCATCAACATACAGCGAATTACACTTATAACACGTTATTAACTACTTAACACCCTTTTCATCTAGACTGCCCGGCTTTCATTCCCTATAGCTCCGTCAGGTTGCCAGGTTTTCACAACAAAACCGCCCAATCACGTTTCGAGGGGGATCCCCAGTAAAACAAGTCGCATTCCGGTGGGGTAAAATCAGAGGTATAAAGAGTACCTAAAAACCATACTTGAGTAAAAGTACAGATACCTTCCAGTGAAAATTACTCCACTACACGTTACAAGTCAACAATTCCAAAACAACTTGAGTAAAAGTCTTTAGAGTATCTGATTTTAACAGTACTAAGTATTTTACTTATACTAAATATAAGCTCAAAGATGCACTAGTCAAAGAGACAAGCCAGTGAAAAACTGTAACGTTGTGGAGAAGCTGCAGAAAATAGGCAGAGGCAAGTATCTATGTGCATGTATTTAATGGAAAAACTAGAACAAATAATAAGGCAAAAACCAAAGGGAACAAAAACAGAATGACTGGCAAAGAGACAACCATTACATTCGACAACTCACAAGGAACTGAGGAAAAACTCGGGCTATATATACACACACGGGGCTAACAAGCTTAGGTTATTCACCCCAAAAATTCAAATTTACCTACATTACTTACCCTCAAGGCTCCTCGGTGTACATGACCTTTCTTTCTTTCAGACGCATGTCCGTCGATTATAATAAATTGCTTGGATCGTTTTAATCCCCCAGCGGTTTGCAGTGCTTCAGTCCAAAATAAGTTAAATAAAAAGTGCTCATCCATTAAAAAAACGTCTCACCCGGCTCTGGGGGGGTTAACAAAGTCCTCCTGTAGCGAATCTAGATAAGACACACCTGGGGAGACTAAACAAGGGGAACCAATGAACAAACGGACAACAAACACGAGACCGGAAGTGTCATAAAGATCCAGGGCAGCACAGAGAGCAATGAACAAAAAACAAGAACGAGTATTATTTGTGAGGAGAGCAATCGCGTTTATTTTCTAAAACCAAAATAAATCTGAACACCTCAAAATTACAAAACAAGCAAACAAAAAACAATATCCTTCAAAAGGTCTCTTCAGTGTAATGGATAAATAAAATAATGTTAAGTCAAATAAAAAATCCGAAGCCTTCTTGCACTGGCTGTGCTTTGTTTGGGCCTCATTGCCGGCTGCAGTTTTGTCCTCATCTCATATATAAAACACCTTTGATTCACAAATACTTGCTAAGGAACTTGGCTTCACATAAAGTAGCCTTGTTGAAAAGTTTGGGTGAGTAGGGGCAAAATGCACAAGATGCAGTACTTTCAGTGACCTGTAATAGGCAGTATCGGGTATTTTGTAGCAGAAATAAGCTGCTGCAGAAAAAGCTATAGGTCCATGTAAAATGTTATGTGTAACTGCAACACTCATTTCAAGTGTAGTGGAGTAAAGAGTACAGATACCCATTGAAAAATGGAGTGAGTGAGAGTAAAAGTTGATAATATTCTTTGTTACTCTTAACAACTACAACGGATCGAAAAGATACTCAAGTCGGACTAATTACTTTTACTCCATCCTTTACAACCTCTGGGTAATACACGTTTTTTGGTAGGTTCCCCTGGTAAAATTCGCTTTTAGGGCTAAATGTCACGTTCTTGGTCTCTTAAACCCGTGGCCACTGGTTAAAGTAGTCCCACTTCCGTGGGAAACCGCGACCTGGCAACACTGAGCTCCGTAGACTGATAAACGCCCGCCTCAAATAGGTCCCCGCCGTAGTAAAGGAGATCTCGGACAATTAACTTACAAAAACATCAAATGTTAGACAAACAATGAGTAGATTACCATATAGCTGTTACAATAAAAAGGATGATAGGTAAGTTCATTTATACAGGAAGTGTTATTTTACATTTGGTTTTGCTTATTTCCTCCTGAAAACTGTTAAACCTACTCAAAGCACTGGGTTTTATATGTCTTTGTTCTGTTGTATTTATGTAGGCCTGCTGAATGTTAAATTATGTTCATTAGAAATTATTTGATGATGGAGCAATAAAACTGTTAGTATAATTTAATGCAGGTGTTTTTTTAACTTTGCTGATTTAAAACATGATTAAAATACTATATTTTGATGCCAAAATTTCAAATATGAGAGGAAGTGACAAATATCGGTAATGGCCAATAAGTCATTGTTAAAATCTGTATTGGCCCCAAAAAATCCTATCGGTGCATAACTACAAAGTAGTGCACATCAAGTTCAAATATAATTCAAAGCAGGAAATCGGCCTCCTGGTGAATCTCAAGCAGTTCAAGTAAAACAGACTCAACAATTTGTTTGGAAATAAATTTATAGATTCTCAAACTAAAAGAAATGCTTGTGCAAGATTATAACACTGACGACAGGCCTGTCGACAGAGAATTAAGATTTACTGAACAGAACATTCATTTCAGAGAGAATTTGTTCCTAAAACTGTGCTCTTCTTGCTCTTATGTAGCACTTCATCTTTTTGGTTCTTATTCACAGTTCTTCAACCAAACATTCTCACTTAACAGACATCTAACAAAAGTCTTTATATGATAAATCCTAAAAATCTACTAACGGTGACATTATTTCCACGGAAGACTCTTAGACAGGTGTTTGACACAGCACGAATAAATGATCAATGGACAATTCTTGACAATTACGTTATTTGAAGTCATTTATAAATGCCATGAGCACTTAGATAAGGCATTGAAATGGCTAAAAATAAAACCTCATAAAATAAATGTTGCAAAAAAGAGAAAAATGTCCGCTATGCTTGTATCTGAAGCTTCGCCAGCTCATACTGTAGCTTTTCAGGAAATCACAAACAATACACAAATACAGTAGTGTTTAAACATTAACGTAGCAACAAATCAGAAATGGCACAGTCTACATGAACAGGCACACACTGGGATCACTAGTAGGGAAAAACAGGCCGAATCTGTATATTTCTTTCATTTGAATTTCTCTAAAGCCCTGAGTTCGCATCCAAAGAAAGCAAAAGCATGCTAAATACAATTCGTAATTCCTTCATTACAATACACTACTTCTATAAACAAAAGGTTTTTTTGTAGTCTATGAGGATAAATATTTAGGTGAGAGAAACATTTGAGGTCACTCTAACTGCATAATTCATTTTTATTATATTTACAGTTGTGTTTGGAGTCACACACCTCCGAGTGTGACTTCTTGAGATGAATATTATAAATTCAGTGCAGTGTGGAAGTCAAGTAGGTCACTGTGAGCGTGATCAAATTCAAGCAATTTGAATTCATATCTAGTTATTTTAGAAGGACTATTCTGGGTTAATCTGTGCCTTTTGCATGCTGTTGATTACCACAGAAAATAATACTGACTTAAAACCTTAAAAATATTAAACAGCTGCACATATGCAAGGGGAAAGTAAACAACGGTTGTGCTGTACATATTTATTGTTGGTTTTAAAAAGCTGAGGTACAAATCGAAACTATTTTGTGTGGTAATCAGCAGTGTGCGACAGACTTCACCTACAATATTCCTTTCAGCTTCAGTAATAAGTCAGATTTGGCCTCAATAAACCCACAACAGGACTGAATGAGTAAACCAGATGAAACCGTAGTGAAAAGTTTTTCACCTCAACTTAACTTTGCAATAATCAATTAATTTTCATTCACAGTCAAAAAGCAAAAAAAAGATACACGTTTAAGGTGCTCAAATGAACTGAAATCTTTTTCTAAAAGTAAATGGTATCTATCGTACCATCCCGATGTAATCTAGTGATCTGATTTGTCATGTGATAACCATCGAAAGAGTTTTGGGAGTTCCAGATGCAGGTGAGTCCCGTGTGAAGGTGCACCTCACGTTTGATGGACCTCGTGAAACATGAGCTCGCGGGGTAAAGTCGTCGTGGCCGACGGTCGGTCCGTAGATTCTGCGAGGTATAGAAACAGGAGAGGGCGCGAGGAGAGTCGAACGCTCAAACGCCGCCGGAAGAAAGAGAAGCCGTCCTGCTTCCCTGGGGCGACCTCTCTGAAACCCGAAAGTCCGCTTCGCGAGCTTCAGCAATGAACCTGAATCTTTCACGAGATGCCTGGAGAAACAAAATCCAATCTCACAGAGACTTAATTTTACTTCCTAATCAAACCGACGTGTTTGTAGCTAACTACTATATTTTATTTAGGTTATTTCTGGGCAGGGGCGATTAAGCGCGAATTACTATTGCAAACCCAAATAAATGTTGTGTAATTTGTGTACTGGGATAGTTATTACGTTTATATCAAAAGACACCTACAGTAATATTTCTTTAAAGTCATTTACATGATATAGATTATATATGAGTTAGCTAGATTAGTATAGAATATATTTATATCAGATTCAACATAACTCTAATTTTCTCCAGTATACATGCCATGTGTTTGTTTATTATATTACCATATCAAATGATCACAGGTACCCACAATTATGGGACACCAAAAGTTTCTGTTTGGGCTCGCGAATTAGTACGCGATTACCTGTGTCCCACTAGTACACATGGAATATGAGAGGACAAAAAAACTACAACGTTAATATAACAGCAAATTACAAAATGAACTTTTTTATTGCTGTAGCGTTGCACTTGTTTTTTCTAATTTTGCGCACAGTTCAGGGTGAAATACTAAAAACTAATAAAGCTAATAGCCTAAAAACAACTACTTGACTGGACCACAACAAAAACAACAAGAGTTTAAATCTACTAACTTACAGCAATAAATCCAATACAGCTAAAACAGAGTTTTAAAAACTAAACGAATAACCAATAAAACAAAAGCACAACAACAAAAAAATGCTAAACTTCTAAATAAATAAAAATAAAGCTAATGGACTAGTTATTCTGCAAAAAAACATACTTGAGACGAACACTCCCAAAAGAAAATGAAAGAGAAACAACTAATGCAAAGAGGGTACCGCTTTACATTCTGCAAGCTTGTCAGGCCTAGCAACAGTAACCAAGGGGGGTGGAGCTTAGCGAAGGGTCAACTGGAAGCCAACGTTTGTAAATGATACTTACAGAGAAGTCTACAGTGCATGTGCGAGGATAGCCAGGAATACCGGGACTAAACCGCCATATTGTCTCTAAATGATTGAAGAGTTTACCGTCCGAACACACAGCCTGAAATGGGGAATATAATTATTTACAAAATTTCTGTTTCTTTTAATTTCAGTGATGATGTTGTAGAGCACACAGAAGGCTTACTTTGACCAGATGTGGACGGACATGGCTTATCATTGAAGTGTATCGCTCAACAACCGGAGGGAAGCCCACTTCCAGGTGAGCTTTGGCATGACCGGCTCTTTTTCTTAGGGCTGGAGGGGTGTACACCCGGGACAAGTGGGTGGTGGAGCCACACGTTTGGCTGACCACATCAGACTCTCTTGCGGAGACCTAAGAGACCCAAACATCTACATCTTTTAATTGTTATATGCCAGTTGAAACTATACCATACTTCGCATGGAACAATAAAACGTTGTTGGGGATGATCACCTAAATTAAAGTAGGACTCATGTTGTGTCATTTGACATAGAGCGGGAAATAACATAACTAATGCTAGATGAACACACTTCAGAAATTAAAATCACCCGGAATAAATAGGGGAAACGTGAAGTACTCTTAACTGACTTCAATTAATAGATATAAAAAATTTAAATATACATAAAGCTCATTCAACAAGCTAGACTAGTGTTTTGTTCTACTTACCGTCGTTCTATTGGGGTAGGTATACTATTATTCATCATATGTCTTTCTTACGGGTTCAGTATTTATGTCCCTGTTTTAGGTCTTTGTTTCCAGCTGCTCCACCTCCACTAGATCAATGCAGCTCTGTTAATTCATTATTCAACACCACAAGAGCTTACCTTCATCCTCCCTGAGGAAAGAAGAAGGGGTCATTGTTCAGGATCAGACACTGGGTCAATCTTAACCTACCCTAGAATTAGTTCGTCGACTTACCCTAGTATTCTCCTCTCTGAATACTCTTTTCTCTTATTGGTGAGGCTGATGAACGATCTCCTGTGATGAGTGGGAGTCAAATCCACTTCAGAGAGACAGAGAGCGCGAGGATGACGGGTCATCAGGATCCCGCAGGAGGACAGGTGTCTGACATACAAAAAAAACAGGATTCTGATAAATACAATGCATGCAGTACATACAGGACCTGGCCTTCATGAGTGTCCACATACTATGGTACTGAATGATTAGCATATTTCACATATTGTGAAATTTCAAAGAAATTACCATGGTACATGTCCAAAAAAAAGATGCTATTACCATGGCATCAAGCATCTTCACATAAGCCATGCTTCAAAATGTATGTGATTTACAGTCGTTTTAAGCAATTTCAGAATCTTCTTGTTACTACTGTAAAAATCTTAATAATTCTACTAGTATAAGTATAAAGCATCTTTCTGCCATTTGATATACTTTTTCTTTTTTTATTATGACAGCTGTGCCTGTGTGTTTTATTGTAACAAGACCTGTAATAATTCTGGTATTTCTGAAACTACACTTTCTAAATGTACGCAGAATAATTGATAATCAAACGTTTGATCCATTTCTAAACTCTTATCAGGAGGTTTTAGTGTTATAGGGTTTATTACAGAATTGATTATCAAATTCTACGTTATCATAGCAATATTTGTTTACAATCATTTTTGCTTACATTGCTATTATTTGTATGCATTCTATTTGAATTTCTCTTCCTTTCCAGTATCTTGGCATTCTAGATCTTCTGACTATATCGTAAAACACAATCCTTTAAATTGTATTCTTCCTTTTATTTATTTACTTCCGTGTCCTGTTATAGATGTCTATATCGAGTATACCTCAGGGCATATACAGTGTATAAGATTTTCGATCTATAGCCAGTGACAGATATGCCCTTTCGGGTCACACATATCGTGTTCAATACTTGTGTTATATTGTCACTATAAAGATACATAAGTTAAGAGAACGTGTTGGTATACTTGACAACCCCGGTGGACACCCAAACACATCGTTCAAATAATAATCCCGGTACTACGGTATTTTTTTTTTTTTTTAGGATTTTCCAGCTTTGTTCCGATATTTGTTCAGCAATGTGATGCATCAACCATTCAGTAGAAGCACCTTATATAATCTATTTAACATTTGTATGTTTACATAATGTATTCCACTATTCAAAGCGGGCTGCTGAGATGTAAACGCGGTGTTTTACCTGATGGGCCAGTGCTGTATCCTCTCTCTGCATTTATACGGGCTGCTGGAGCGACACGGTCCCACCGTCGCTATCTCCAGAAACTCGCTGAATGTCCGCACACCCATCGGGATCCGCCGGGCGCCTCCTGACACGGCCATCAGAAATATCGAGCTTCACCTATTCAGTGTGTGTACAATGATGACAATTAATCTCGAATAACACGATCAACACAGTAATACGCAAGCGCTCGCTGTCATTTTCAGTGACCAAAGCCACGCTGTGCGTTAAATCATATTTCGACTTCAATAGCCCTTTTCCCTGCGATTCCGCTGAAACCGATTGAGGTTAAACCGGTGAAGCCTTCATAAGCTGCCGGCGTGCGGGACACACTGTTCTGATGCGGCACCGTGCAGCTGCCGCCAACTGGACCGGAGGAGGACAGAGTGTCACATAAGGGACACAATCATTATGATTTCATGTCTAAACTGCCGCATTTGATTTGAATGATGGTAATAAATGATATGGGTGCATAAATCCAATGACAACAATGAACAGATATGAATAATTCCAGCAAAAGGAGTGTCATTTCACTCCACCTCACTAGGGGAAGATGTGCGGTTTGTGTACATTTCATAATAAAAGTCAACGAGCGAAGAATAAATCATAAAAGACAGAAATTCTAAATGTCAGTAAATGTATTTTGTCATTTGTATATTGTATAGGGTTTCAAGTTTAGTTTAAGTTTTATTTTTTTGTGTGTGTGTGCTTTCGTCATGTATTATTTTTTCTGTTTTAGTACTTCGGCTTTTCGTCTAATATTTACTATTCGATTTGATTTATTTTCGCTTGATTTCGATTAACAAAAACATCGCTTTTCGTTTTCGTTAACAACAACACTGTTTTATTGTCCCTTAATATAAACACTTGATAAATGCTCTTGATAAATTGAAAATGAAACGTCTAAATTGTTATAAGGCGGTCTTTCCTGAGCCATTTTTTTAATACGCTGATAATAAATCAGCCTTACATGTTCATATGGGTTTAATTGAATTTTATACTCACGTTTATTTATGTAGTACACGCGTAGGGGATGATGGGAATTGTAGTTCTTCAAACTGCATTGGGTTAAGGTTAGTAGAAGCGCGTGGAAGTTGAAGTGAAAGTCCGTGTGCGTCTAACCTCACATTTTCTTGCGTTTTGCGTTTATGAACCTGAGAACACCTGCTGTAATGTCCACATAGATGTGCGAGAAACCTATTTTGTGTGATACAAAGTCCTCGAGCGGGTAAGTTTGTATGTCAGTTGCATGTCAACAGCATAGCAAAACAACTTAGCAAACTCTTCCTGTGTCAGTGCTACAGCAATACTGCATGTAGTTGTGGTAGGTGTCTTCATTTTATAGCCAAGGACATCAGTTTGTTTCATTATTTTTTACTTTTATTATTTTCGCCTGGTTAATTATGTGAACTGGTTCTATTAAAAAGCTTGTAGTTGTAAATATATATATACATTCAATAAAATGTTACAGTCCAATCATTTGGGAAAAAGGGGGATTAATGGTATCAAGGTTGGTTAGGTTTAATTTCCTTAAAGGAATATGGATTCTGTACATTGCTGGAATGGAGCAAAAGGTGACCAGATCCCCACTAGGGCAAGACCCATGTCAGACACCTTATCCAAACTGGCCCAACTGATCACTTGCATCGAGTACAAACCAAAACAACAGCGGTCTTCCTCCATCTGCAAAGACTGTGGCAACAAATTCTCTGACCAGAAGAGTCTTGAGCATCACCAGAAAAGAGAGCACGCCCTGCAGAAGCTCCATTGCTGTCAACACTGTGGCCAAAAATTTGCTTTGCTCTCTAGTTTGCAGCTACACAAATGTTCTCGCACCTCATCCATGTGCCAGACATGCATGGGGAAACCTCAGAGGGGTTCTTCTTGCCTTTCCTGCGGGACTGAATCTTCAGAAGTTCCCTTCTATCATGACAATAGCCCCTATGCGTGCGCTCCATGCGGACAAGCCTTCAGCCACAAGCAAGAGCTGCTACTCCACCAGCAGGCTGGAGGCTGTGAGCCCGCCAAGACTCTCAAACCTCCTCCACCTTCAGATGTCTCCTCGCCTCCGTCTCCTCCAAGCGCCAACTCATCTCTTACCACATGCACTTTGTGTCACAGAAAGTTCCATTCTTCTGCTGGACTTGGTTGCCACATGCGCTTTTCCCATGCGCACATGAAAAGCAGCACAGAGAAGAAAAGAGTTGTCATTGTAAGTACATTGAAGAAGAAGAAGAAGAAGAAGAAGAAGAGAATTGCGCATCTCAAGTTCGTCTTTTCCATGCCGTTCCGTGACCTATCATTTCCTACGATATTCACTCCTTCCTCGCACAGGCAAGAGGAACACGGCGGGAATAAAGGTAGAGGGACCGCAGCAACCTCTTTTGAAAGAACCACCCGTCGAAGGCAAAAGGTGAAACATATCCTGCCTCCATTGCGAAAAGATTCCTGCACATCTGACCTCGTCTGTCACACTTTAGAAGACACTCAGCTCTCACCATTAAGACCCCCCTCCAATTGAGGTGGCAAATCATCTCGGCCTGACGCAGCTGGGTCCGCCCAAATGCAGCTAAAGTCCCCTCAGCCTTCCCAAAAAAAAGACCCAAAGGTAGACCTAGGACAAAATCTACCTGTTTTTGAGGAAACCAAGCACAAGGAAGAAGAGCAAATGGATAAGCAGGATGATAGTGATGAAGACGAGGATGCCGAGTATCCTTGTACGTCATGCGACCAGGTCTTTAGCTCCAAAGCTAAGCTGCATGTCCATGAGAAAGTCCATGAGGAATTCCCTGAGGAAGTCCCTGAGGAACACGCTCAACCAGCCGACACATGCAGGTGCTGTAGTGTGTGTACAGGTGGGATTCCCCTCGCTGAGATTCCAGAAGATTGTGAAAAGAAAGTCTATCACTGTGTGCCATGTGCCGAAGCCTTCATAGCCCTGGACACTTTTCTAGAGCACTGCCAGAAACATCTGCTACGTGACAATGAAGATGAATTCAGTGATGGCTGAAAGAGCTTCCATTTCTTTTAAGAAATAGTTCACTCAAAAAAAAAAAATCACATTTTCTCACCATCATGTTGTTCTAAACATGTTTGCTGTTATTTTTTCTTACAGAACATACTTTTTTTTTTTTAAAGAACCATTGCATTTAGACAAAAAGCACCTTAAAAGTGCTTCTAAAATGAATATTCTTTAAATTTTTGTGTATGCATATAGGTTTTTATGAATAAATAATTATGGAATTGAAATTATTTGGTGAACTATTCATCATTTACTCACCCTAATGTCCTGGCACACAAAAGGACGATTGTTTTGAAAATCACTGATAACGTAGAGCGTTTTGGTTCCTATTGACTTCCATTGTATTTTTGTCCATTTAATGGAAGTCAGTTTCAACTAAAACAGTTACAAACATTTTTCAAAATATCATCTTGTATGTTCCACATAAACAGTCATACATGCTGACATAAGGGTGAGTAAATGATGACAGGGTTTACATTTTTGGGTGAACTGTCCCTTTAGGGCAGGGAAATCAGTCCCTGCGATGGTCAGCTATCGGAATTATCTTTCAGCAGCATTTTGGTTTTGGTAAACTGTCTGAATATTATCAGTATTTTACAGGTTTTGATTTCTGTGGTTCATGAGGTATAATGTTGTACACAGGACAACTCACTTCCACCAATCTGAGCCAAACTGCCAGAAAAATAATAGAGGCCTTTGATAAGATCGACAAGCCAATTGCATTTTGTCAGATACGGGTACCTAATTAAAACCACTTCAACTTCAGGATCAATGTTCTCATACCTCTATACCGATATAGAAGTCATATCCATTATGTTACTGTGAGAATATGGTGAATTTAATATTTTGACATATACACATAAATGAATTATTTTTTCTAGATGGCCAGTGCCTCGCTGAAACACAAAACCAGCTTAATGTATGTACTGCTTCTTGTTGTCTGTCAAGTTGGAGGATGTAATATCTTTGTATTTGCTAGATTCGGCTACTGAAGTGTTTCAGCTTGTTTTATTATATAGCATTTTACTTACATTGTGAGATTTCTGTTTCTGTATTTCGTAAACTACATGAAACAAAGTAAGCTTTATTCTTCTAAAATTGTAGAAGCTTTACAGATAGTAGCATGCCTTATATACATGATATTTTATGCTATCAGACCAAATATTGCAAGTATAATTTCATACATTTTTTACTAGACTGGATGAATGAATTATGTGCTGATATGAGACCTCAGATTAGGTGACTCGGGCAACAGAACAAGTCCATTTTATTGTTTAATTTGTATATCAGGGCTTCTTAACCTTTAATAATCGTCATTTGTTTCTGATGTTTTATGTAACACTTCTAACATTTTCTCTTCCTAACACCAAAGGCTGCAGTGATTTTTTTTTTGCACTAACTTTTTTTTGTTGTTGTCTTTGAACACTGTATAATATTCACTTTATGACTCAAATTGAAAATGATGTGGTGCAAAAGTGTAAGTGCAAATATAACTATTTCCCCCCCAAATCTTTTATTAAGAATATAGACTGGAGGCTTTTTAAATTTAGTTCTCTAGATTAGTGTCTGGGTGTGTTCACTTGCGGCTACCTCTAGTATCACCTGCTTTGTCCCAAGATGTGTGATGATTTTTTAAATTTTTTTTTAAATAACATTTGTCAGAAAATTTACCTCATGTTTATGCTTACATTGGAATTGGGTCGATAAATTGTTTAAAAGTTGTTGGTATTGTTGGGTATTGTTATTTTGTCACTGCTTTAAAAAAAAAAAAAAAAAAAAAAACACCGTAGCGCCAAGAGGGCTAAAGAATAGTTTACAGGTGCATGTCAATAAATTAGAATGTCATGGAAAGTTCATTTATTCAGTAATTCAACTCAAATTGTGAAAACCCGTGTATTAAATAAATTCAATCCACACCGACTGAAGTGTTTAAGTCTTTGGTTCTTTTAATTGTGATGTTTTGTCTCACATTTAACAAAAACCCACCATTCACTATCTCAACAAATTAGAATACTCATAAAAACCAATAGAAAAAAAAATTTTTAGTGAATGCTTGCTTCCTTGAAGTATGTTCATTCTACTGTAGCATGCCCTCAACTTGGTAGATGCGGCTCCTTTTTGCTTTAAATTACTTGCGCATTCGGCTGGCATGGCGTTATCAGTTTGTGGCCCTCGGGGTGGTAGTGAAGCACAGGTTTCTTTTGACAGTGGCCTTCAGCTCATCTGTTTTTTTTGGTCTCTTGTTTCTCATTTTCTTGTTTTTTCCTCTTGACAATACCCCATAGATTCGCTATGGGGTTCAGGTCTGGTGAGTTTGCTGGCAAGTCAAGCACACCAACACCATGCTCATTTAACAAACTTTTGGTGCTTTTGACAGTGTGGACAGGTGCCAAATCCTGCAGGAAAATGAAATCAGCATCTTCAAAAAAGCCGGTCAGCAGAAGGAAGCATTAAGTGCTCCAAAATTTCTTGGTAAATGGGTGCAGTGATGTTGGTTTTAAAAAAACTCAATGGACCAACACCAGCAGATGACATTGCACACCAAATCATCACAGACTGTGGAAACTTAACACTGACTTCAAGCAACTTGGGCTATGAGCTTCTCAACTCTTCCTCCAGACTCTAGGACCTTGTTTTCCAAATTAAATACAAAACTTGCTTTCATCTGAAAAGAGGGCTTTGGACCACTGGGCACCTCCCGTTCTTATTCGCCTTCCCCGGTCAAGAAGCCTCTGCGTTGCTGTGGTCTCGGGATGGCTTAAACAGAGGATACTACAACTGTATTCCCAAATTCCCTTTGACACGTCTGTTGTGTGGTGGCTTTTGATGCCTGCCCCAGCTCAGATCCGGTCATTGTGAAGTTCCTCAAATTCTTTAATCGTTTTTGCTATGACAATCCTCATAAGCTTCCGTTCGCTCGGTTGTTGTGCCACTTTTTCTTCCACAATTTTTCCTCCCACATCAACTTTCTGTTACTGCGTGGATACAGCACCGGTGAACCGCAGCGTTTCTTTGCAATGATGTTGTGGGACTTAACCCGCCCTTGTGAAGGGTGCAATGATTGTCTTCTGGACAACTGTCAGATCAGCATTCTTCCCCATGATTGTGTAGCCTACTGGCCCAGACTGAGAGACCATTTAAAGGCTCAGAAACCTTTGCAGGTTTTTTGAGTTTATTAGCTGATTGGCATCATCACCATATTCTAATTTGTTGAGATAAATTGGTGGGTTTTTGTTAAATGTAAGCCAAAATCATCACAAATTAAAAGAACCAAAGACTTAAAACTAATTCAGTCTGTGTGCATTGAATTTATTCAATACACAAGTGTCACAATTTGAGTTGAATTACTGAAATAATTTTTTAACTTTTCCACGACATTCTAATTTTTGAGATGCACCTGTAGTTGTGTCCTAACAAGACGAAGCGACATTACTTGTGGCAATGTTTACTGAAGTCATCCCTCCGCTACAGTAAGGGGCGTATTTCCCGGTGCTGTACGACAATCCCGCGACCTAGTACGCGTCTTCCGCCACTGTTCATACATTGTTTGAAACGTGTTTCAAACGGTTTTGTTTTACAAAACTATCTGATCTAACGAAATCAACATGAGCAAAGCACACCCGCCCGAGCTGAAAAAGTAAGTATTTCAAGCCTTTTGTTGATTGTGATCGTAAGTCTGATAGAAATGCGTTAATTTGAGCATTGCGTTATTCTACTGCGCTAGCCGGTTTGTCTGCATTTATTTCACAACTAACAGCTACATTATATTATCAAATTTAACGCAGAAAACCCACATGCTATTTCATTTTTGTTACACTTTCATATGAATTCGGTTTAAATGTTTGGTCCAGTATCTGTAAAACAGTACCCGTTTTGTTCTTGCCTTTTAGGTTTATGGACAAGAAGCTTTCACGTGAGTATAATGCAAATGCAAGTATTATCCAGAAAAAGAAGAGCGTGAGAAATCTGGAAATCTCCATAATATCCTAGAAATATTTTATTTCAACAGTATGTGATTGTAACCTTGAATGCAAATAAATAACCTTATCTAAATGTATGTTCTTCTAATAAACCCACATGATAACTCCGTTCCGAATGTTGTTTTCATGCACACTTTCAGTTAAGCTCAATGGTGGCCGTCATGTTCAGGGCATCTTGCGAGGATTTGATCCCTTCATGAACATGGTCGTAGATGACAGTATAGAAATGGCTCCTGGAGGACAAATGAACTCCATTGGGATGGTGGTCAGTACTTAATATCACAATCTGGTATCAAACAAATGACATAACTGATGGTGAAACAAAACTAGCTGGCACAAGTATCATATAAATAGACATTACAGTTCAGGTAATAGTTCTATTGTTATATTGAATTGATCGTGGATATTGTATATCACTCAAAGATCAACAAGCAGCTTGATGTGATGTGTTTTATTCTGTGCAATGATGAATGCTCATTTTGTGTGTCTTCAGGTGATTAGAGGAAACAGTATAATCATGTTGGAGGCTCTTGAACGAGTATGAGGATGATACCCACTTTTTTTCCCCCTGCTTTTTTTTTTGTATCCAGCAAATATGGAAAAAAATTGATATCTCATGTCTGTTCACAACAAAGACGTAATATTAAAGCAGAAATCCTTGATTGTGTTGAAAAATATTGTTTTATAAACGCCTCCCTTGCTTTATGTACTTTCCTATGTCTGTAGAAATGTGTGTACACAATTCATACATTTTTGTGAATAAATGGACTACAGTGCGATTAATCCAAAGTCTTTTTTGTGATTCACTTTTCATTAATATTTGATTTCATATTCAAACTGTGTCAACATTTCCATTGCCTTGGTAGCTGTATGCATTTGAAGCAAATCAATAATCTTGACTTGTTAGGATTTCAAAGAGTCCAATTCTGTTGAACTGTACAATTTGCACAGTGTACAGTTATTCTTTGTCTAATCTAGCATTATTATGTTTTTTTTCTGTTGCCCGTGATAGAACAGGATATGATAATAAATGTCTTTGTCCAAAAAAATTAATTCTGTATAAAAATGTCTGCAATAAATTAGAAAAAATGTTAGTTCATTGTTTTTTTTAAATGCTGGCGGTATACTTTACTTTCCAGTCCTGTGTCGTGTGATGGCTTTTTATTTGCTAAGCGTAGGTAAGCTGTAATCAATCTCCTTTAAATGAGGTGAGACTTTTATTTTGTCGGGAAGTTGGCCGGATTTGCCCGTGACGTCAGGCGGCTAGTGTATGGAATGTGCGCGCACTGAGGCTGTAGTGTTCTGTGGAGAGTAATGTCGGAGGAGGTTGGGAAGAAAGTGCAGGCGGTGGTGGACCGAGTGAATCAAGCCGTTTCCCGGCGCCCGAAGGTCAGTTTTCATCGCTTTCTTTTGAGTAAGACACGAAACAACAATGTGCTTTTAAAATACTCTTAAAAAAAAAACTAACTCGTGTTTACCATATTGTTATGGCAGGGTTATGTAATCTGTTCAACCTTTACACATACGCGAGCTCCATATAGTAACTAGGGATGATTGACAGCTGGTTAATTATAGCTAAAACATTTTTTTGTAATACATTGGATTCATGAAAGTATTGGAAGGTGTTCAGAATGACGGTATTGAATTTGAATAGAGTGCAACTTCTACTCCAGGAGAAGGACGTTGTGTGAACGAATGCATGTTGCATGAAATATCTAATTCTCAGCAGTCACGCTCCAGCAAATGAAATCTGCATGACAAGCGCCAATTACATGCACTTCAAACTCTGACATTACATTCGCCCTTACATTCACTGTGTACCCCAGAGCAAATAGATTGCCACGTGGGATTTTCAGTTTGATGTGTTCAAAGTAATCAGACTTTTAATCAATGCTTTGTTAATGTGTGTGTACAGTGGTGTGCAAATTTATTAGAACACTATTTTCCACCACTAAAAATGATTTCGAAAGTCAGTTATTTCCTATCTTTTTTGCTGTGTGTTTCGTAGGAATAATCTTTACATTCCAATTATTCATTTAGCCATTATTGTAGTAATCCAGTGAGATTTTTGTCTGACAGCAACCAGTGCTCCACACAGAGATCTGATCTGATCATCATCCAGTCTGTCTGGAGTCACATGAAGAAACAGAACCAACTGTGACAGACTAAATCCAGAAGAACTGTGGAGACGTCTCCAAGATGCTTTAAGAGACCTTCCTGCAAAGCTACAGTACTGTTAAAGGTTTTAGGCACTTGTGTAAAAAAATGGCTGTCAATCGAGATGCTGGTACAAAAATAAGAGTCATACAATGAGTTCTTTAACAATTAACTTCTAGTACGAAGTGGAAATCAACATTTACATCTTACATCAAGCATTTGGTGTGATTCCTTTGCGTTTAAGCAGTTTTTGCACGAGGTACAACTGCACATAGTTGGTGCAGGGAGCGTTGCAGGAGGGTCTCTTGATGCTCTTGGATACGTGGCCCCGAAGAGATGCACCGATTCTTTCTTGGCCAAACAAAAAAAACAAGTTCCGCTTTTTTTTGTTAGTCGGGATCTGCCGATGCGATATCCGATTTTCTATTCTAAGACCTCATAATTGCAGCATATCCAACAAAAATCTACGGTTCTTCAAGTGCAAAGTTGATTTTCTAAAAAACAAGTAAAAGTAAAAATAGAACAAAACAAAATTGCAAACAACACACAATAATGCAATAGAAAACGAGCTCTATGAAACTAAGTTTTTCATGGTTAATTACGTTTTATTCAGTTACGAATACTACCGCATTAAAGATCAAATGGAAATAACCACATCAGTGATTCTTTTACATTGATTACTTTATTTTCTGTAGGCTCATTGTAAATTAAATCCAGATTAGCGTCCATAAGTTATAAACGTATTCAGAGCAAGAGCAAAATGATTTTCTTTGTCTTTTGTTCATTGATTAACATGACAGACAGCAGCAGGAATATTGAACTGCGGTCCCTTTAAGAGTTTATCCACGGACCCCAATATACTGCTACACAACATGCTTTCTCTTTCTCAACTATTTAACGTTCATAAACTGACTGTGTTTAACTGGATACTGGCCAAGACGGGAATTTTGACATTATTTTGTATGTATTTTAACGTTTTAGCACAGTTAGCCACTCACTTTGGTATTTGTGGCTCACAAGCTGTTTGAGTCTGCGGGCCGGATGTGCGCTCCTAATAAGATCAGTGGTGTGGTGGATGAACTAAAATAATAGTGCTCAGCCTATTTTACCCACGCAATGAGACGTATGCTGAGGAGAGAAGGGTCCGCCTGAGAGCAGAGAATCGGAAATGCCGTCTGGACGGTATTGCCTGTAGCAGAAAAAACGTACGGCTTGAACTCGGAAATAAGTGAGACTGGACCGGACCCCGATCATGATTACCATCGGCCGATTCCGTACATGGCTCGATCGATTCGTGCTCTCATTGCAACGATTTCTTCTGCGATTAGTCAACTGTCTCACGTCGTGTTCTGTTTCTTCATGTGATTCCGGCAAGCCTTTATGATGATCGATCAGATCGCGGTTTGGATCACTGGGGCTGCTGTCCAATACAAAACATCTCACTGGATTTTTAAAATTAATGGCAAAATGAATGTTTGGGAAAGTAAACTGATATTTTCTACGGACAACTACATCACAGAACAGAAAAACGGATTTAAAACAATTTTTAGCCCGTGTAATATCTATTGATTCTAATCATTTGGCCACCTACTGGGGGTATCGTTGTATTATTGTATATAACGTCTAGTACATTTTTCATAATATTTTAACATTTTACATACATGCGAAATTGCCCCAGTAACTCTATTCTAGTGGGGCAAATTTGTAATGTAAGAAAGTTTATTTTCCGCGTGGCTACAATAAGCTGTATTTAGCATTAAGTATTTTACTTTTCTCTTCCAGACATTACCATGTATTGCCCCTCGACTGGTTGCGGTTAGTAAGACTAAACCACCAGAGATGGTGGTGGAGGCTTACAAACATGGACAACGAAACTTTGGAGAGAATTATGTGAGTAAATAAATAAGTATGCATGTTTTGAAGCTTGGTCACGTATTTCGTATTAAATATCCCCTTTTTCTGCAGGTAAATGAACTTGTTGAGAAAGCTTCCCATCCCCTGGTATGAAGTCAGACAAATTGAAATGTATTTGTTTAGTTGTTTCTGATCAAATGTCTTGATCAATGCAAAACATGTTTGTAGGTTGTCTCATCATGTCCTGAAATAAAATGGCATTTCATCGGTCATCTGCAAAAGAATAATGTCAACAAACTCTTGGGTGAGCAAAGCAGTTTTACATTTAGCTTGACTTTAAATACTAGATTGACAGTAACTACTTAGTAATGTTAGACCGAGTGATAGGTTTAGGACTTTATTTCTGTTTTATTCTGAATTAACCCACATTCATTTAATTCAATCATAGGTGTCTCAAACCTGTATATGGTAGAGACAATTGACTCTGCGAAACTGGCTGAAAAAGTCAACAGCTCGTGGCAAAAAATGAGAGCTGCAAACACACAGCGGTTAAAGATTATGGTTCAGATCAACACCAGCGGAGAGGAAAGTGAGTATTCTTCACCCAAATCATCAGCTGTGAAAATGTTACAAATTCTTATCAAAATCTACATACAGTATTTTGCTATTTTATGAGAATTAAAATCAAGAATTTTGTGTGATTTGGGAGTATCAAATATGACAAAATTGTATCTTTCATTGTTGCTCAAGCCTATTTTTCATATTTTTCTCAACATGTCACAGCACATACAACTTTCCATACTTTCAGGCACATTATTAAAACCCAAAATGGGTTGCAAAAACCCATTTGAACTCTTAATGAGACATTAGTCAGTAGTACTGTACAAATGAAACGTCCTTTGCATGCTTATATTGTTACAAAATCACTTGTGATGCTTTGCATTTTATTAGATGTTTGTGAAATCTAAAGATTCACAGTTGGGAGCATCATACTGGGTTTCAGATGTTTTATGCAATTTTGTTGCAAAAGCCCATATCAAAGGTTCAGATGTTGTTTGATTCACTTTCGAACAGAATGTGAATGTCACAGTGGGCACATGTCTAACAAAAACAGTTAAGCGTTATGAAATCTTTTCTCAGTGTATCAGATGACTGTTTTTCTGAAACCTCAGCACGATCGTCTCTCTTGGACGTGTTTCATCAGGTAAACATGGCCTGCCTCCCGATGAGACTGTAAACATGGTAAAACACATTATGTCTCAGTGTCCTGCTCTTGACTTCGCCGGGCTCATGACGATTGGCCGTTACGGTTACGACCTCAGCGAAGGCCCCAACCCCGATTTCCAGGTGCATCAGATCAGCTGACCTTGCATATATTTGAAGTCTCTGAAATATTTAAAGATATTTACCAAATTTGGGGTCAGAAAGATTTATTTATTTATTTTTTTCATAAGAAGTGTCTTCTGCTCACCAATGATGCATTTATATGTTAAATACAGTAATATGTAAAATATAAAATTTACATATTTGTTTGTTAAATAGAATATTTATTTTCTGTGATGCAAAGCTGTGTTTTTAGCATCATTACTACCCAGCCCCCCCCCCCCCC
>JADLZN010009745.1:0-27262 GCA_018155175.1 Sinocyclocheilus anophthalmus | reverse complement strand
ACAAAAAGCACCATAAAAACATAACAAAAGTGGCCCACATGACTCATGTGCTATATTACAAGTCTTCTGAAGCCATACGATAGCTCTGTGTGAGAAACAATGAAATTTACGACGGTACCATTGCTAGGATGATAGGAATCATGAAATTTAAGAGCTACAGCAGAGAGGACAATTATTTGTGAATTGCTTGTGGTTAGTAATGGTCTGTTCCTCGTAAAAAGTTTTCATGTAGTATCAAAAGACTTGGAATATAGTGCATGAGTTGTACAGACTACTTTTATGGTGCTGTTTTGCACTTGCCTTGTTTTATGCACTTTGGTGCTTATTGCAGTATAAGTTACAATCCACTTTTACTGTATGGAAAACAGAAGCCTGCGGATGAAAAGAAGAAAGGGAAAATAATAGGGTGTCAAAAAGGCATGGGGATAAAAGATGCCAATTAATTTTGGGGAAACTAACTCTTTACAAAGACCTGTATATATTGCCATGATCAACGGTTCTGGGTCGGTGAGATGTTGTTTAATGTTTTTTGAAAGAAGTCTATTATTGTCATCAAGCCTGCATCATTCAATTAAAGACACATAATAAAACCGTAATATGGAACTCATTCACATACAACAACTGTTTTCTATTGTAATATATTTTAAAATGCAATTTATTCCTGTGATGCAAAGCTGAATTTTCAGCATAATTTTTCCAGGCTTCAGTCTCGCATGATCCTTCAGAAATCATTCTAAAATGCCGATTTGGTGCCTCAGAAACTTCTATTCTGATAAAGTTGAAAAACAGTTGTGTTGCTTAATATTTTTTTGTGGAAACTGATGCATTTTTTCAGGATTCTTGGCGAAACGAAGGAGAAGGTGTGCACCAAAGATAATTAAAGTTGAAATAGAAGATCTTTTTAACAATTCTACATGTTGTCCTGTGTGATTGGATCTCACTACATTTAGAGGCACCTGTTGGAATAAAGATTATGATCTTACATGCGCCCCCCAAATCTTGAACCGAGTTGTGCTAGCATGTGCAACATTAAATAAGATACCTAGAACAATGGCCCTACCAAAACTGACATAGTTGCCCGATGAGGGAAATATGGGAATAGTTTCCACTGTTATGCTGATGATATCTCATCTCATACCAGATGAAACTTCTAAATTATCTAAGCTCACGGAGTGTGTGCAAACTTTTAAAGATGGATGACAATAATTTCTCCTCTTAAATCGCGGTAAGACAGAGATATTACTTATGGACCAAAAAAGCCAGTACCACAGGAAGCTCTTGGATTGACAATTTAGCAATACTAGACGGATGCACGGTTACTCTCTGCAGTCAAAATCATATTTCCTATGTTACAAAAACAGCATTCTTCCATCTTAGGAACATTGCCAAGCTACGAAACATGTTAACTTTTTCTGATGCAGAAAAGCTAGTTCATGCGTTCATGACCTCTAGACTGGACTACTGTACTGCTAGTTGGTTGTCCTGCATCTTCAATGAACAAGCTACAGGTGGTCCAAAATGCCGCGGCTAGAGTCCTTACCAGGTCAAGAAAATATGCTCATATTACCCCAATTTTACAGTCTCTGTACTGGCTACCTATTAAGTTCCGTATCCGTTACAAAATAATATTACTTACCTACAAGGCCCTTAATGGGTTAGCTCCTGCGTACCTAACTAGTCTTCTACCACGCTACAATCCATCACGCTCCCTAAGGTCGCAAAACTCTGGAATTTGGTAGTACCTAGGATAGCAAAGTCCACTAAAGGACGTAGAGCTTTTTCGCATTTGGCTCCCAAAACCTGGAATAGCCTTCCTGATAACGTTCGGGGTTCAGACACACTCTCTCTGTTTAAACCTAGATTAAAGAAACATATCTTTGGCCAAGAATTAAAATAATGCATCTCATAATCTTGTACTGCAGTTATATCTGATCAAATGAACATTATTATTCTTTAGCTTGGGTTAAAAACCTCATTTCCTGGCACTTGGTTGGAAACAGCCAGAGACGCTAATTACCCGGGAGTCTGTCTAATCCGAGAGCGTCGTGCTGTTGTTGCGTTTCTGAGTCGAGCGTTGTGCAATAATGAATAAATAGGATTTACACAAGCTTCAGTCTGGGTCCAGAACACCTGAGAAGAGATGATACAACCCCCTCAGAGGACCTCAGATGATGCCAAACATGAAACAACATACAGAACTACCAAATTTTGCAAGAAGTTTGATTGCCTCATAATAATTGCTGTTAATAGTGTTCATCGTCTGTTTTATGACGTCTTAAATTTATTTTTTTGTACATTTCTGCCATATGTACATTAACTGACAGTCACCACTGATAAGCTATTACTAAATATTGTAGAAACTTAATTTGCTGTAAAGTTGCTTTGCAGCAATTTGTATCGTGAAAAGCGCTGTACAAATAAACTTTTTTAATAACTAGGGATGTAACGATTAACGCGAGCGGTTGAAAATCGTTTCAAATATGTGACGATTCAAATAGGTTGAGATGCCAAACAAATTGCGATACAATTGGAGTAGGAGTTTATATGATTGAAATCAAAAGGAGATTGTGCCTTTTCAGTGGCTGCTCCACAGTTATGGAACAAGTTACCACCCTATATAAGAACTGCACCAACATATGCTGATTTTAAGTCTCTTCTTAAAACTTATTTATTTACTGTTGCTTATAGTCATAAATAAGCGCAGTGGCATAACTTTAGTGCACTATCTGTCGCTGTGCTCTATGTTTACTTTTGTATTTTGTTATATGCTTAATCTTGTACAGCACTTTGGCCAACAGCTGTTGTTTTTAAATGTGCTCTATAAATAAATATGACTGACTGACTGACTGAATGTATCTCTGAGGGGAACTGACTGTCTTTAGAAAAGTTTACATGGTGTTTTCTTTTCATCTTGCCTCTGAACAATGCATATTAAAGTAGTGTTCATAAGCAGCGGTAACCCAGGAAACAATGTATCATTGCTGTTCCATAAGCGCCACCTGCTGTCAATGAGTGAATTTGCGTTCTCATTCAGCTCGTCTGCTGTTTCATGCACGTATTTTTATTTATAGTTTCACAAAACTAAAGTCAAACCATTCTGTTTTTTTCTTCAGATTTCGAAATTATACAATCTAATTTAAATAAAAAACTGCTCATGCAGTATGTAGCATCTTTGTTTGGATCATGATTAAAATCCAGTGGTTGCCTCTAATTTTAAATGGAAAGCGCACAGACAAAGCCTTAGTTGTTCAATTACTCCTAGAGATTTCTTTATTGTGTAACTGGTTGATTTTGGGGTTGTTTTAAAATTAAATTAGTTGTTATATTGGCAATTTGACAAAGAAATGGTGAAACATGTTATAATAGCTCTAATAAAACGGACACCTTTCTTTACTGATAAGTCTTCATCTCCTTTTTGTAAAAAAAAAATGGGAAACTCGGAATCATGAATTTGTATATATAAATCATGAATCGAATCGAATCGTGAGTTGAGTCAATCGTTACATCCCTAAAAATAACCCAAAATAGTTTAACGCAACTGCTGTTCTGTGGAAGTAGAAGTCTTTGAAGAAATTCTAAAATGATCTATGTAAATGATTTCCATATGATTAGATGTTTATGTAAAACGAGAGGTGCGGCCTGATGGGATGGGAGTGTTGAAAGAGCAGGCGTTGGTGTGTAACAGCAGTCAGGTGAGCTCAAGTACCTGCCCTCCAGCGAACACCAGCCGCAGTAGGGATCTCTATTAGACAGACAGGTGTGGCAGTCTAAGTGCTTCTCACACTGAGCGACGTGGAACTTTGTAACCTGAAACACACACACACACAAATCAGAGGCCCTAAGCACTGTTCTCGAATTGGAAACTGATAAAATGCAAGAGGATGCAACTTTTGCATGAGCGAACAGTGTGAAAACAATCTCCGATTCTGATTGGCTGCCAAGACAAATCCACCGGCAATTACTCGACAATGCAAAAAAACAAAACCCGACTTTTATCTCGAGAAAAAATCTGTCATTCAAATGATGTTTGTCAAAGTAAATGTGTAATCTCTCCTTTGAGAGCGCGCATGTATCAGATGCCGTGTTTCAGTTTCTGGCAGTTGAAAGGAAGTTGTTTGACTCTCGTACCTTTCTTCCAGTTAATACGTAGACGTTCTGTTTGTTGGAGTCCAACAGCAGGTCAGCGTTAATGGGACTCTCTGCATCCACCTCCACTGTGTCATATTTGGTACCGGTACCATTTGCATGTAAGAACACCTGCAATAAAAATAAAGGCACATGATGCACAACTTTCCCAAACAAACCACATGATTTAAGGTATCACTCTGTAGCACAAACGCTGCAGGGCACATTATGTATTAGTTGAATACTTACAATTAGTGGTTTATTCAAAAGCATGAACAAAAGCAAGCATCGCTAATCAATGATTTTGCATACATATGCATATACAAAAGACACACACGTTGGCCACAAAGCTCAGGCGAGTTGCAATCGCAGCAGGCCGGTGTGTTTTTCAGCATTTTACAGGCAGGGGAAGTGATACCGTGGGCTGTCTGTGATAAGTTCTGCCTGAGGAGAAATTTGGGGCGGTAAACAAGCTGCTGTTTCAGAGTTTCGCCGTTAATATTTCATACAGCACTAGAGGGAATTGAAGGATGAAAAACTCCAAGTGCGGTTGCCGCCGCCCCAGAGCATGTGACCGGCTCCCTTGGGATCGATTCTCCCCAAGGCGCTTGCAATAAGCATTCAGAACATGTCCTCTAATGCTGATGAGAAACACACAAACACACACTCCCTCCTAAATGCACACACACAATCATACCACCTCCAGGCCAGACTGGAACAACCACGAGACGTAAATACCCCACAATCCCAGATTAAAAGTAGGCAAAATTGGCAGATCAAATTATATTCGCCCCTAAAAATGCCAAAAATATACTGTAATGCAGCAAACTGAATGTGTTTCCTAAGTCTGAATGAATGTTGCACTAGGATCTTCTGTCTGAAGGATCTTAAAGGAATAGTTCATCCAAAAAAATAACAATGCAACCATTAAGTCATCCTTTTGCGGTTTAGATCCAAGTCTTTTGAAGCCTCTAGCTGTTATTTAAGTTATTTACTAAAAGTTGAACAGCAAAACTTGGCATCAATGACTATTTCTGAACCTGAACTTTAATGCCATTTCAGAGCTTTGCTGAAAGGGTAGATTTTCTGTAAAAAAAAAAAATGTATGGTTAATATTTTGGTCATATGGACCACTTTTATGGTGATTGACAGGTCTGTTGTTATACAGAAAAATCAGTGTGAAGGTTCTTCAAAATTTTGTTCTTTTCCACAGAAGGAATAATTTAATACAGACACTGGAAAGATGGGTTTTTGGTGAACTATAACTGAAACCAAACCCTAGCATGCCAAGTATAAGAGTTGCTCATCATGTATTTCTTTTCACCTTCCATGACTCATAAATTAATTCTACACTGTTCCACCTCTAAGATCACAGAGCTTAAGACTTGCATGCTCACTCTTGTCCATTTGCCTTAAATAGCAGCTTAAATCCAAATGTAACAGTTCAAGCTAACTGTGACATCTTATGTTTTTTTGCTTTGAAAGGTGATCTTAAAATACACTTCCAGTGGCCTTGAACTGTAGGCCTCAAATAAAGGCTACAAAAGTGTCCAAACTGCAATGCAATTTACAAAAAAAAAAAAACAAGAACTTACTATAATACCTCCCCAAAACTTTGTCCTGATAAATAATGTAACACACTATCTGAACTCTGACTAAACCAACTTTTAATAACATAACATTACCCTGCTGTATGGTGGTTTGCTCATTACTGGAGAGTTAGTGCTTAATGACAGATTATGATTACTCCATGTGTTTGCTTTTCAATAAAGAAGTCTTTAATGATGGTAAACAGCCTTTAAAATTCAGTTATTCATGCTGATTTTTCCCATTATGCTTCAGTGATGGATGGTGGGTCTTTAATGGTTAAGGATTTGTGCTGCTAACACAAAAATTGCAGGTTTAGTGCCATTAAAGCATGATGCAAGATAAAAAAAACAGCAAGGCCAATAATAGGTAACAGTAAGTCATACCTTGTGCAGCCTTCCATTTTTGTCTCCTAGCAGTACTATGGTATGGCCAACTTCAGTTGCCGTGGTGACAGCAGTGATGGGAGGAGTCCAGGTGAAAGCGGGCGTGGCCTCAAGAGCAATGGCACTGGCGATGGGGCTGGGTGTGTGTTCACCTCCGCATGGGTACTCATTCAGAGAGTCCTGCACAACCCCAAAAACATATCTATCATTAAATACATTTATCATACACAGTTCATGATTATAGCAGATGGAAAATAATTAGGGATGGGAACAGTTGGGAATTCAACTGTTGAATTATTGGGTTATTTAATGCTTTAAATTAATCTCACATCTATTGATATGGTTTTAATATCATAAATCTATGGCAGTTGTTACGTTTATTTTTTCACCGCTTTAAGCTTTTTAGGTTTGTAGGTGTTCAGGTACAGAAACCAAATAATCAAATGTAAAATATCATTGCACAGTCTTCACTGTATAAATAGAACAACAGAAAAAAAGCACGCAGTAGGTCGAATTGAGTTCTTTCGGATCTTCTTGCACTTGAATACTTTAAATTTGCTTAAATGTTTAGGCTTAAAAACACATTAAAATGATAAACTTTCGTGATGGATTTATCACTGGCCTGATCGGGCCACTGACAATTCTGTCAACTATCCCAAGCATCTTCCACGCGGACGCTTGGGGACCATGGTGGGCCTGGCCCGGCCCAGCATAGATGAAAGATGAGGCCCCCCCCCCCCCCCCCCCATGAGACGGCCTGTTATTAGATAAGTTTGAGATTAGTGAAGGAAAAGATGACAGTAACCACCCGCACACATTTAGTCCTTCACTAATTTTAAAAAGCATCAAGGAGCACCACATTAAGTTGGGCCTGAAAGAATTCGGAGTCATGACAGAATGGATACAGACAGCAAGATGTCAAATCAAAAGCGGAATTTTTTTCAAGATTTGACTTTGTACTATGCTAAGATTGGAAACCTTAATAATAATTAGTAGGTGTGTCCAAACTTCTGACTGGTAGTTTACATGCAATGGCATGCAAATTTCTAATATATGCAATTTGGCTGTACTTGGAATTCAGTCAAACGATATATAAACAGTTTAGGATTTAATGAATGTTAAATGTTTTTGGAAATAAAGAGGTTTGAGCTAATCACACAGACAGACAGCTGTGTGCCCACATGCTAACAATACTGAGACAAAAACCCTGAGAGATGACACATTATGAACAATTAATATACAAAATGCAAGTAGAATATTAAGTTGGAGCTCTAAAAACTGGGTAAGTACAAAGTTTCCAAAGTCAACTATGAACATTTGGATAGTGCCAGAAACATCCTGTCCTTGCTGTGTGCATAAAAATCAATACTAGCTCAGCTGCTTTTATTATGGTGTCTGTCAAACCCAACCCATCATCTATCCATGGCTGGGAGTGATTTTTAGATGCACTCTCACTGGAGCCAGCCGTGGGTTTGTGTGTCCTAACCTAATGCTATTCTGGAATTGCAGCTGTCAGTGGATGAACGTGCACAATACCTCAGCTAACAGACCAAGGGGAGTGGCCACACAGGACAGTGGAACAGTGGCACACAATTGAAGTCAAAGGAGGTCAAATACACAAACACCAAACACACCTACTGCTTTGGAAACTAGATAATAGCCATCCATTTTGCAGTACTTCCTATGAATTATTGAGGCGTGGTCTTGGCCATAAAACACCTGTAATTTGCAAAGGAAATTTTTCGGCCCGTAAAGTCCAGACAAAAATAAGAATGTCCCCATTTACTTTCTTAATCCCCTTCTGCGATTATTGTGCACATATGGAGACAATTTAGATTTTTGTGTTCCTGGTGTGTGTCCATGTCAAGCGAGACTGGAGCATCAAGCTTCTTAAAGGACATGAAAGTATGACTAAAACGTAATCTATTACATGATTCCAAGTGCAGAGCTGATATTTAGTCTTTTTTTATGAGAATGCTGTGCAGCGAGTGTTTACATTTTTTTTTATGACCCAAAAATTTGGTCTCCGCTCACGCTCAGTGTGTAGGTCACTCATCACCTTGCAATTGCTTGGGGGGAAAAACCCACATTATTTACACTCTGTTAAAAATGTCAACGTCACACAGGCTGTGTTGTGGTATTACGTAACGTGTGTCCTCCGTTGGTTTACCCATCTATTTGTAAGGCCTGCAGATGTCCAAAACCTGATTTTTGCTAATTGCTTAGATATCTTTTTTTTTTTTTTTTGACTTTTATCGACAAATGTCATTCAACACGACCATGAATTTCCTATTTTAGATACAGCGCGACACATCGACTCATTGAAAGTGTTTAATTACCTTGTGTCTTGAGGGTCACACGAGTTTTCAGTTTTTTTTGTGTTTTTTTTCGTGTGTGGGGTACTGGGTATTTTTTTGTGTTTTGAGTCCTTTACCCCCGAGAGGACTGTGCGAGAAGATTTTTTTTGTCAAACCAGCATTGTGTGGGCTTAGCTGTATTTTAATCACCATCCCAGACGTGCTACAGACTCCACCACTCTTTTCATCTCACCAATTTGTCGATTATGTTTTCTCGTGTTCACACACTCTCCACTTCCACACACCAGTAAGAATCCACAGAATTTTTTTTTTTTGAGTACCCCACCTTTATTTTCCACAAATCTCCATGTCCCCATACCTCCCTTCTCCCTCTTTACCCTTCGTCTCTCAATTTCCAAAAACATGTGTGTGCTTTAGCTGGTTGGCTCTTAGAAATTTTCCAGCCCTATTCACTTGGGACCACTTCTATTCACAATTTCACACCCTAAATACACAAATTTTCTGTCTACCACCAATACTGACAGTGCGCTCAGCAACCCCACACCACTCGTGGCTCATATAACCTCGTTTTTTTGTTTTTGCTAAAGGCCAGTATACACGACGATATCTAACCTTTTGTGTTCTGCCATCAAACTGTACTTAGATGACTAATCTTCGAGCCAGAGATTAGAATTCAGCCCTGTAACTGCGAACTCCGTGGTAGCTGTTGCGCCCAGCTGTTTATGCCTGGGCGGATGGTTCGCACGGGAGAACTTTTTTGGATTGTGACTGGTGCTAATCTGTGTGTCCCCCATGTGTGTCTGCCCGGCAGCTGCACTGTACGTCCAGTCTTACCCCCTGTCGCCATTTTCTCAAACAGCCCCCAGTCTGACCCATGACTGTGAGGAAACATCCATTTAACACCATGCTGTCTTTTACCACTCGCCTGGCTAATATTGGCCCGAGATTTGCGGCTTCCTCTAAGACAATATATTCTATCGCCTATCGCCTTTTCCGCTGTGGATTGTTATGTCAGCAGTAAAAAGCAACTCATTATGTGCCATTCCTACTCTCTGCCTCCTGCCCGAATGGTCTTTGTCAAGCTTTATGCTGAGGTAGGTGGATGGATATGACTCTAATGATTGGAGCAATATAATGCGCGATACCTTCGTGCCAAGCTACTGCACACCCATTTAATTTGCACTTAATATACTATCTCCGGCTTAATGTTTTGGAATTTATGACTGTTATTTGGAGGGTCTTAAACGAACCTGAGTTGAGAATGTGTGGATGGGGCTTAGTGGACCAACTACATTTTTTTTTTTTGCCTGTGACAATTTTAAGAATGGCCCAACGAGCACCACAAATTGAAATTTTTGGTGGCTAATGATGATACAACAATTCCTATCTCGGCCCTTGAGAAATAACATGATAACCTTACGATGGTGTTGTTTTAACGTGAGGCATATGATACAAACCCAGCTGTCCACAATTTACCATGCGCGGAGCCTTCGACAACTGAGGACCCTGCCGTATTCTATACTAGCCCTTCTCATGTGTGGTTTCATCAGTGGACTAGAGTGTGCTAACACACGTAGATGGGCGCCTGATTGTGCTCTTACGTCCCTCGCTTTGCCAACCTCTCGTGTAACATCTCCAAGATGCCCCATTGTTCTGTTTGTGGTGCTGGTGCTGTTCGAAGCATTTCCCTAGCCCTCAATTGCGCCTCGCGCACCCAAACTAATAGCGTCGGTTTGTTCACGGCGAGACGCAAGTACACGTCGTTGTGCCGCCCCTGTATCCTTATTCACCGCCACGGTTTTCTTTCCTCCCCCCCCTCTTCCCTTTTTTTTTTTTTTCCCCCTTTTTCTTTCCCTGCTTCCTTCTCCTACCTTTTTTTTCTCCCCCCCCTTCCCTTTTTTTTCCTCCTTTTTACTTTTTTTTTTCTTTTTTTTCTTTTTTTTTTTTTTCCTTTCCTTCCCTTTCTTTTTTTTTTTTTTTTCCCCACTGAATAGCGGGCACCTAACCATTATCGAGTAGTCATTATGGGGCAGCCCCTGATCACCATTGAGCAGTATGTATCACTCACATATTAGAGACGCACCGTTTGTCTTGTCCTGCCCACATGTGGCGCCAGATTTTCGAACACTATAATTAGAGTGTTGTGGGGTGAATTAGAGCTTTCACTTGTTGACAGTGGTTCTGTGTATTCGCGAATTATGTTTACGGATCAAACCAGCTTTTCCAGTAGTTCTTTCGTGGGATGACCGGCTGGACGCCACCATGACGTGAAGTCTTCGAGATGATTTGGGGTACCAGCGCCTCGCATACGGAGTATTTATAGGCAAGGGGATCTACACCAGGTCCTATGATATGGTGGTTTAGCCGACGCTGCCCTAAACTGCTCAAGCATTTCCATAAACGACGCCCAGTTTCCGAACCACTTTATTTTTTTCTTCTGTTCTATCCTCTTGTTCTCCCCCCTCCCACTTTTTTATCAATACCAACACCCAAACCCCTGGTGGATCACTATGACGGTGTGTTGCTTTTGCTCAATAAATTCCGCGTTGTTTTTCCGTGTTCCACGGGCTTTGTGCGCTTTCTTTTTTTGTCGGTCTTCTTGTCCAGAACCGGAGTATTATTCCTCCAAGCTTCGCTTCTCGAAGCGCCTGCAAGACACTGTCCGCACACACTCAGGCTGAGCGGATCCCATCTTTTGATCTCTTCCCGCAACAAAAGCTTGTGGTGTTGGTCCGTGGTTTCCGCTGGGGCCATCAGTGGGGGTTCAAGGGTGGTAGGCACGTGGGCTGTCCCGTTTAGGCCCCGTTGTGCCAGGAGAGTAGCTGCAGTCTGGGAGCGGTGGAGGAGCCATTTACCGCCCCCACGTAGCATGTGGCCCGCAGGGGTGTCCGCGCCCGGCGGTGATTGCGGTGGGAGCCCGTGCACGGGTGCTGTAGTATTCGGGGGGCTTTGAGGATGGCCCGGGGGCAGAGGCCACTACCAGAGGCCACCAAAGATGGCGCGGCGCCGCACACCAGGGCATTACAGCTATGTCTTTAGCTGTTGCCATCCATCCTTTTCCCCTACTGAACCGCGCCCGCGCTCCAGCCAGATAGGGACGAGCGCGCTGAGGGCCGTTGATACAGACGTCTCCAGGACGCACTCAAATTTCAGACAGGAGGGAGCCCGGCGTGGACTCCCCCCGTGTTGTTCCCCAACAGCGGCCCCAAGTTATTACGCGTTTTTTTATCAGGCTCCAGACACATGAGGCAATGGCTCGAAGACCGGCGTTATGGCGGTGGACGCGCAGCAAGATAGGGGACACACAACATAAGCCGTACGGCCCCAGAGGGAGCCAGACATTTGACTTTTTGCTCCGATCTTGCCCGTTGAGGAACACATGAATAAGTGTACGGAAAACTAGTCGAACAGCCTATCACAGCCAGGATTAGTGTTAGCCCGGACAACCAGGGTGAGTCTGAGGGTGACGCAGATGGGTGATCGAGAGAGAAGGAAAGATATCGAGCCAGATACGGTGTTGATAGAGCGGAGGGTGACGGAGAGAGACGACCATGGTTAGTTACAGAGAAAACCCCCCAGGAATACTACTGCCGCCCATCCACGCAGCACAAAGATACAGGCTTGTTTCTCAACTTTCTTTTTTCTTCACAGTCGCCACCTTACCACACATGGCAGGATAGGCTGCGAGGTGAGTACTGCCTCCAGGCCCTTTGGTCCAGTGCATTTCTTACCAGCTATCTCAATCCTGGCCAATTCATATGAAACCTGCCAATTCAGTTTTTTATCCCCCGGAGTTTACTCCAGTTTACACCCAATCGTCAGCCGCCCTTTGAGTTTTTTCTTATGAGGCATGTCTACGCACGGCGCTCTTGCATCTTAACCCCCACGTTCCCCCGGCCCCAGAGGGGCTCTGTATCTTCTTACCTCCTGTGCTGGTGTTGTGTTCCTTCGTCTCAGTGGTGTTGCCCCTGTTTTCTGGCGCGTCTGCCTGTGTCATAGGATTGACATGAGAACACATGGCGAGTCCTCCGCATTATGCGCTTTTAGTGCGCTAGAGGAAAGCGAGGGCGCGGGTAAGTGCGGGCCCCAGACGCGGCGAGTCTGTTGTGTGGTTTGTGTTGTGCCCCTTGAGCTTTAGGCATGATATAACATACCAGCTGGCCAGTGTAGAAGTGCGGAGGCTCCCCATATTATGCATGATGCCTCGTTAGCTTGCTTTTTTTGGTTTCCCCAGATGCAAGCGTGTTCCGCACACACCTACCCGCTGGTAATTTGGTCTCATTCCACTCACCTAGTCCTTAACGTCCCTAGCTCGTTACATTCCATTCTCAACTGCCGTGAAACAAAACCCTCGAGAGCCAATACGCTTCATCTGCTGCTAAAACACCTTCGATTTTCACTGTCTTCGACCTGGGGCGCCCCCGCAGACCCTTCAATGCCCTGTGCGGTACACTGGTACGGTCCCCGTGATTCGTTCCGGTTTTACCTGCTCGCATTGCCTGCCCCTCGGCTCTGGGTGCTTCCCGGGTTGTTCTCTTGCCCTGCTAAGTGTCCAAGTTTTTTTTTTAGCTCCGTGTTCTATGGTTGCTGGTGGCTCAACTTCCACCTCACCCCCCCCCCTCTCTACTTTTGGGGCCACATCCTCGTTACACTAGGCCTCTACTTGGGTTTTGCGTTGTGCCCTGATCGACCGGTGTCTATATTTGGTTTTCCCGGTTTAAGCATTGTAAAGTGTTGTGCCCGCCTGACCAGCTTGACCCGTGCACACCCCCCTTTCGTCTCCTATTAACACCGACCCACCAAAACGATGCTGACCCGGAAATGGAATGTCCTAGTTGTCACCTGCTGCGTGGCTCTTGTTTCTGCGCTTTTGGAGCCTGCCTCGTGATTCCCCACTCTCGAATCGTCCTTGCGCGTAGTTTTCACACCCGCCCAGTTGTCTGTGCTCTAGGGCCGTTTCTTTAACGCACCCACACTATGCCCCCAGAAGCAGACGGGGTTGTGCGTTCTGGTTTCTTTGGTCCTGTTAGGAAGGGGTGCCCGTCGGCACCACTGCTTTCTGCTGTCGATTACGTAACCCAGTCTTCCCCCTGTTGACCTATTTCCTTGTATATTCGCCTCCTACCCTTTTTCGACCTGTCTGACATCGATTTTTTGGGTCCCATGGTGCGCGTTGAGATAGGCCTGGCCGCCCGCATGCCTACGGCTATGTTTGTACAGCACGCCGTGCCCCCTCGCTGTTCCCACCTAAGCTCCGCCTGATTCACGACGATTACGCCCTGTATGCCCTTCGGGACATCCCGATTCGCTCGCAGCTCCTTTCGCTTCGCGACTTTTGCACCGCTTGATTGATCGCCCTTGAGTTCACGCCCCGGATGCTTGGTGATATTTGCATGCATACCGCGCACAATCGACTCTGGATAAACTTTGGGCGTTGTAGATTTTGTCTTTGTAACCCTTTGCCGCCGTGTGCTGTGACTTATCCGCCCGTCCAGGAGCGGTCCATTCTTACCGCGATATACGTGCAGTGATCCGATCACAGTTATTTCGACCTTCCGGTTATGTTCGCATGTACCGTGTTGCCGTTTACCATATTGACTGTGCCCTTTGGGGCGCGCTTTCCCGGACTCTTTTCTTCTGCAGTGGCCTTTTCACCGGTAGTGCAACTTTTTCCGTTTGTGGCCATCGCCTCTTTCCCTCCTCAAGAGTTGTCCCCCGGGTCTGTATTTGGGTCCTTTTCCGCCTTCACCCTGAGCGGCCCAACACGCTCACGGCTTTGGCTGTTCGATCTGGTCAGTCTCTGGCTTTTGTCGGTCTTATTTGATTCAAAGTGGCACGGCCAGGCCAGCTCTCCTCGGTCTTGCTTCTCGTTTTCGTTGACGTTTTGTGCTCGGAGATTTTTTGTACAAACTCTTATTGACTGCTCTCCAATCACAACCGTTGTTCCTTCTGGTCATGCGCACCCCGCGCTTTGCCTCGCCCTATCATCTTTTTTGGCTACGGTTGGAGGCTGCCCGCCGCGTTTGCTGCGGACCCCGGTTACAGGTCTAGAATGCCACCATCCCCGTCCTTGCAGCGGTCAACTTCAATCCCGCGTCCGAGCACTGAAGTCCGTCGTTGCCCATCGTCTGTACCTGAACAGCTGCGGACCGGGTCTGTAAGATGCGTTGCACTCCGTATAGATGTTTTCGAAGCACACACACACCTGGTACCCCCGGAAGCGCTTGTGCTGCGTAGCATTTTCCAATTGTTGTGCAGGAGCGAGAGAGAGAGCGGGGGAGAGAGGCGCGCTCCCGTGGTGCCTCTGCCCTTGTTTTCTCTCACCCGTGTCCTTTGGCACCCTTTTGCTTGTTTAGTATGTTTGCCTGCTTACGTTTGGTCTATTCGTCGCCGTTTCGTTCGCCATCCGCCTACCCTTGTTGGTCACCTAGATACGCACCTGTTCTACCGTATTCCGCTACCTGCTCGTCTTCCCGGCCCCGGCCGAGCGATTCACTTGCTCTTTTGGGTGTACAAGTCTGGCACCTCGCAGCTCGTCCCGCAAGCCTCACAACGTCTCACTCCCCGGCCTTTTTATCACACCGGTCTCGCTCCTCACCCCAATCTATTGGCTTCTCACATCGCTTTCCTATCATACCTGGTCTCTTTTGTGGAGATTGCAAACCGTCGCACCGTGTGTCACAGGTGCACTCCTTGGCGGCGCCAGCGTGTCAGCTGCTCCCCTACCACCCTGTTTTGCTTGTTTTTTTTGTTAGCATATTTTGGGTGATTTTGGGGTCTTTTTCCCTGGCCCTTTGTTCCCGGTCGCTTTGTGTCCGCTTTCTTGGTCTGCGTCCCCCCCTGGCTTCTCTTTCTTTTTTGATTCCTGTTGTTGGCGCTGCCGTCTTTGTTGATGACCTCCTTTTTGTCTGTATGTTTTTCTGCTTTCAAGTATGGTGTACAGAGCTCCCTTTTCAAACCACTGTTTCTCTTTTCAACCTTTCGTTTTTGAGTTTTCTTTGTTCGTGTTGTGCTGGGATTTGTTGGTGTCGTGTCAGTTCCCCCCGTCTGTCCAGTGTTCGTTGTTTGATTGCTTTGAAGTTTTTTTGTTCCCGCGCCCCCGTTCTACCCCCCTCTCCTGTGCTGTGTGTCTCGTCTCCCCTTTTTTCCTGGAGGCCTGTTCTGCTCCTGGGTTTTTGAGACCGAGAGTCAGCATCTCGACTACACCCTGTCTCTTCCGCTTTTTTACCTGAGGTAGCGTGTGGAGTCGACATTTAAGTGATAGGATGAGTACGTTTATTTAACAGGATTGCCAAGGGACAATACGATCCCGCCAGCCAAAACCGGAGCTGACTGATAATTTGGGCCGGATTGTGAATAGGTAATTCGGTTGTTTGTCATTTCTCTGAATCACAAATGCAGGACAGGGTTTATGTTTCCGCGGCCGATAGCAGTTGCAACGCAAATGCGTAAAAAGACAGTATAAGTCAGTATAAGTAATTATGTCCCCACTGGTTGAAACAAATGCCTCGTTTATAATGGGTTAATGTTTTTGTCTCATCGCTCCGGTCGGACACTGCATCCCCTTATGTGAGGGGCCAGTAACAGGCGGCTGTCCCCCCCGCGAAGCTGCTTGAGCCCACGTATACCCTCGGACACATACACGCACTGGATAGACTGGCCAATCACAGAACACCCGCTTTTCAGGGACGATGAGCTTGTACCAAAAATCGACCGTTTCAAAAAGAGAGGCGAGGGAGGCGCAAAACAAAATGTATCCAGTATGTGGGAACTCCTGCTTTTTTTTTAACCTTAAACCGCATAAAACATTTCATTACACCAAATACACAACATACTGTTCTTTTTAGCAACATCATATGGACCCCTCTAAGGCGTTCAACAATATTTTCCGAAACTCCTTATATTGGTGTGGATATAAGGTTCTTTAATTCATGTATCGACAGCGATTACAGGGACGCGGGGTGCAATAACGCATTATGTCAAAATAAAAAAACCACTTCTCATAACGACACAAAGGACAAATACCCAATGGTTCTTCTGTGTGTAATGTGATCAATCCAATGTTTAAATAGCTAAAGTCATCTTTAGTTCTGTCACTGTTTGGAGAGAAGCTCCTATACCTATTTATTTCGAAAATAAATTTAGATCATCTTTTAGGGCTAGCTACTATCAGTTTTTCAAGTCAAGAGGAGTGTAGTTGATTTGCTGATTTTCTCTGTTGTGCTGGATTAGACAAACTCAATGACAAGGCGGCCAATAGCAAACTAAGATGAGTGGGAGGTGACTAGGCCTTTAAAACCGGACGGCAGGCGCTGACATGGAAGTGAAAGTGTACGATACCTTCTCCCAAGCGGTTACGTTCACTTTAAGGACGCAACAACTGTGTTTACGTGAGAGTCGTCCAAACGGACGCATTCGACCATAAGAAGAGTTTTGTGCGTAAGCCTCCGTTCACGCGACGCAAAAAGAGTACCTCGCACGCTTGTGAGAAGAGCGCAGAGGCATTTTTGAAAAGCGGTGCGCAAAACCACGATGATATTTTGCACGGTTTGAGCAGCGCCTTGTCAGTGACACAATGGCTCTGTGAGGAAAGGTGTTCCTGTGAAAGTAGCCCCGACAGTGATGGAGCTTTACCGCTGATTTACAGAACGGCCATGTGACTGACAAGCTGCACGTTAAATACGCATGCGATGCGTGCAGCCCTAGTGTTTGCGCTCAGAAAACCGGACCGAATTGAATTCTATCTTGCGTTGTCAGATTTATCTATATGTCTGCTCTTTTCTTACTCCCATATATTGACATTTTTTAACGTTTTATGCGAAGTGCAGCAAGTGTATTTTAGCTTGTCCTTCTGGTTCATGTACGCATCTAACCTCCTAACCACGCAGCAGATTCGTTCTGAAATTGAATGAATCTCTTCCCAAATCGTCCCTCCCTAACATTTTCGTCTCGTTTTTATCAGTTGACGAAAATGTCAATATATTTTTCGTCATAGTTTTTGTCATTCAAAAAGAGTTTTAGTTTGTTATCGTCTCGTTGTCATCAGTGAAAAAAATTTTGTTGACGAACATTATGACGAAAATTATTCAGCAACAAAATTAACACTGCTACAAACAATGAAGCTGAGTTTAGTTACTTAAAAAACAAAGATTGCTGAGAAATATAATGTAGCAATTCAGTATCGATTAATAAAAGTAGCGGGGCAGCGTTGACAACATGTTTCTGTGCTCCTGAATGTTTCTGTGTGTACGCAGTGCGATAAAAACTATTTATGAAAAAAATGCTTCAGAAACTATTTGTATGATAATCAAATATAGATTTTTATCAGAACACTTCAAAATTATTACAGACTGCATTTAAAAAGGGGGGGGGGGTATTTGGCACAGTGGTTAACCAGAAAAGGTTGCCGGCCCCTGCTCTACAACTTACACATATTAATTGCTCCCTTTTCAGAACTGAACTCCACAGCACAACTCTTCTCAACAAGACACACAAATTTGAGCCATCATTCACATCCGTGTCACAAGTAGTGCGGGATGAGTTACATGTAGTATTTAGGGATAGGAGTTCATTCAAATCACTAACCCCAAGTATGAGCAACAGTAATAGTTATGCTTGCCTTCAAGTCAAGTCTAGATAGAGGCTTGACTAATTTCTGCCAGTAAGCCAAACACGATTCCATTTTTGAAGGAGAAAAAGTATCAGAGGACACTGAGTATCTGAGCAAGAAAGTTATAGAGGGAAAAGAAAGATTCATCTTTAATTCATATCACAGCAGCCAAGAAGTCTTGAGGGCCTAGTATATGAGAGATGAAGAGAAGGAGCAAAGGAAAGGAGGGGGGGGGAATCCAGAGAAGCTGGAGACTATCAGTATGCATAACATTTTACCTGGTCTCCACCTTCAAAGGGATGGTGGGTAAGAAAAGGACAGTTTGACATGCTGCCGAGATTAGCCACTTCTTTTCAATTAGGTTTTGAATTGGAGAAGAGGATAACGGGCTTAAAGAGTTCACGCGCCACCTTGTTTATGAAGGCTGAAAGCTGAACATCACTTTGTACGGTGTCTCTTGTCTACCTAGCTTAAGGACTCATGCTATCCACGTTTAATGAACATGATCAAAAGAAACGAGCTCAGAGAGCCTACAGAATGCCAGATGATTTTTCTTAGCCTTAGTCATGACCTGTTTCATCAAGGCCTTGCACAACAGGATCTGGAAAAGCTAAATGATGCTGACTTGCATTCAGTGTGGAAAAAACACTGATAATAAGCTGACGTTTTAGATATTCCACCGTCAGCAAAAAAAGATTCTAGAGCACTTTTTCAAGTGGTCATATCGTGAAAATGTAAATTTTCCTTGATCTTTTATTAAAAAATAAGTTTAATATAGGCTATGACACATTTTGATGTTAGGCAAACCAGAGTAGTTACAAAAAGTCATATGATGGTGCCTTTTCTCATTTATTTTCTTCTTAAACTGCACACAACCAGCTAAGTTTAAAACTCTTGTTTTAGCTCTATGGTTAAATGACAGTTCTTTGCAGTTTTCTACATTCATTTCTGACTACATCTAAATGCTGTTTGTCTTGTGCAGAATTCATCATGGCTATGATGTCAATCTACGTAAATATCAATACATATTCAATTTTGAATGACTGTGTGAACAAAGGCAGTAAACAAAGTCTAGCAAATCTCTGAATTTACATTCACTGCTGATGCTTTCTTCCAAACTGAGGTACGCTGCATTCCAGGTATACATTTTATTAGTTGATGCATTGCCTGGGAATTGGATCCCTGCTGTTGTCATTGCTAGGACCATGCTCCATTGTTTGACCTACAGGAACGCCTGTAAATCATAACAGAGGTCATTTATATATATAGCAGTCTTAAAGGTACAGTAGCGAAAGCAGTCTGATGAACTCCACATTCAAAGAGGGTGGTAAATGCTTATGAAAAACTAAATTATGACTATTTTTGCACACCTTGATTAAAATTATGAGATTAAAAAGAAAGATATCATACTGGTATTGAAAAGACATTATGTAAATGCTATATGTCAATCTTACATGAATAAATCAGTGAGACGTTCACAGCCCTAGAGCATTTAAGTAGCAAGAGGGTGTGTCGCCACCACCGTATCCTCATTGAAAATCTAACCGAGAGAGCTAGAGATTGAATCCCACCCAACGTGCAACCATTCCTATACAGATCCACCTAACAGCAGCAGACAGGGTGAGAATGGCACAGAACAAAAGTGTGCTAAAATGGAGCATGCATGAGGTCTCTTATACTGTCAAAACAAGCAATTTCACAGCTTGAATTAGGTCGAGCTTTTGCAGCATCAGCATTCATCTCCATTTTTTTTTTACTTAAATGGTAATAACTGTTTCGGGGCATCATGGGAACGAGTGAGAACACACTCCCTATTCACTATGAAAGAGGAATAGCTACTGCCTTTGTGATGAGGAATGGAAAAAGCTTGGGATATACATTGGAGACGAGCTCTTCCTTACACACACACACACACACACCCACAAAGAACTGGGAGTTGACAAAGGGAGGAAATAAATGGGGGTTGGTTTAGCAGCAAACTAGTGTAAAACCAGACAAATAGCTATTACAATTAATGCATATCGCTAATAACAGCTTTTGGAATATGTAAACGTTTGAAATAGGAGGTAGCATAGTTTATCACTCCCGAATGGTGCAACCAATTCAGGGAGAGCCATTTCGATTGCAGGCTGACCTTTGACCCTTGCTGGAAGTGCTGTGTGTGTGTGTGTGTGTGTGTGTGGTTTTGTACTTCACATCTCTCTGTAAACTTCCTCTACTGCACAGCAGCATATTAAAACAAAGCACATACTTACTAGGTTGCTACGCTCATGCAACACTCATTACCTCCAGAAACAGACATGCTTGTAATTATAGCATGCATGTGTGTCTAATTTCTTTGCTGAGTGCATAATACACAAAACACTGTGTCAGACACAAAGCTAACTCGTACACACAATTCTTCCAGATAGACACGCTTTCCACACATGCAAACCTCCCCCAAAAAACGAAGGACATCACACAAAGCATGTAACTGGCACATTCAAAAAAAGTGCGCCTCCGTGTGTGTTCAAAAACGAGACGAGCAAGACTCCTCGATGGGGGTGAGCCAACAGACAGACATGCGAACCCCACCCATGCTGTGTGCTTGCACTATCAGAGGAAGGAATCGCTTCGCCAGCCTTGACATCTGACAAAACGTCTCCCCTAATTTAAAGCACTGTCTGAGCAGACGGAACAATATAGTCTGGCTACAATTTTTAGGTTTCGGTAGGCATTAAGAATGCATCCCAAAAGTATTCAGAAATGTCAATTGATTAACATTGATTTTTAAATGACTCCACAATTACCCCCCCCAAAACTGAATACTTGGTTACATCCTTCAATCTAATGGAGCTTTAATGCAAAATTCTGCATGCACAAGCAAATGCACGTAAATTCATGAATGCTAATCACGCCCTTCTAGCAAAAGCTTGATAAAAATAAGCAAGTCATGACATTTTTGTCTAATTATATCACTTTCTCAAGGTGTGAACTTCTCAGATGAGATGTTTGCTTCACATTCAAGTCTGTATGTGCCACACAAAGAGGGCTTAGGTCGGGTGAGCGGTCACAGCAGGTGGGGGCAGCAAGATTTTGAGTGGAAATGAACCTGGAAATCTGATGTGACACAAAGCATTTTGCAATATGCATCACCGTGTCTCGTCAAAACATCTCTCATCGTTTCTGAATTCATAAAGCGTCTGAAAAATTGTCTGAATTCATAAGACAATGCAAGAACCATCATGTAGTAAATTAAAGGGATAGTCCACCCAAAAATTAAAATTCTATCAGCATTTACTCACCCTCATGTCGCACTAAACCTGCATGACTTACTTTCTTTTGCGGAACACAAAAGAAGATATGGTAACACTTTACAATAAGGTCCCATTAGTTAATGCATAACTAACATGAACTAACAATAATCACTACATTTGCTACAGTATTTATCTACAGTAGTTCATGTAGGCTCAGGTCCATTAAGTAATATTAACAGATATTGATTGATTTGAATCAATACAATAAAATTGTGCCGTCTGACTTTCCTTATACACTCTCCGGGGGAAAAAAGGTACAAAAAGCAGTCACTGGGGTGGCCCCCAAATTTCAAAAGTTACTAACATGTACCATTTAGGTACGGCATTTAATTTTGTTACTGTTTACTTTCAGGCGTTAATCTGCCGCATTTAGGGGTAAATAAGGTACAAAGCAAGACCTTTTGAAAGGTTACCGCCCCATTGACAGCTTTTGTACCTTTTTTCTGCGTATACATGAACCAAAACAAGAGACTTTTCAAACTATCTTCTTTTGTGTTCAACAGATAAAGACATTATGACAGGTTTTAAATGTGGACAGAATTTTCATATATTTCCTTTAATTACCAATCCTTGCAAAGCTTGATTAAACAGCAAGTATTATTTTCATTAATTTCATTCACTAAGTTCTCAATAAGTTGATCCAATGCGTGACCATACTCTGAATTAGCGCTTCTGCATTTATCCCATCCAAAGTGCACACACCCAGCAGTGAACACACACAAACCGTGAACACACCCCCGGAGCAGTGGGCAGCCATTTTTGCTGCGGCGCCCCGGGAGCAGTTGTGGTTCGGTGCCTTGCTCAAGGCAACCTCAGTCGTGGTATTGAAGGTGGAGAAGTTATTCACTCCCCCCACCTACAATCCTTGCTGGTACGAGACTCGAACCCGCAACCGTTGGGTTACGAATCCAACTCTCTAACCATTAGGCCACGACTTTTCCCCATCATGGCACACCAAGCAGATCAGGCACAGATTGGTGGGGTTGTCGCAGCAGGTGAGACTGTGCCGTGCTAACGCAGGTGTCAGGGTGGAAATAAACTTGGAAATTCGATGCGAGACAAAGACAAAGCATCTCACAACACACATCATGTCTGGTGGAGATGGGCACATCAAGGAGCCACTGCTGATTACTACTGCGTTGGCTCTTTGAATGCGTACCGAGCATGAGAGTGACTGGGATTTACCAGTCTCTTTGAGCAAGAGTCAGAACAGTGTCAGCACACCAAGTGTGTGTGCGTGTGTGAGAGAGAGAGTGTGTTGGTGTCCTGGGGTGGGTCAGTGGTTTAATCACCAGGGTTGGGCCTTTCTCCTTTCCATACTCTACGCCCAAGCAGGAGGGGGTGATACTTTGGGAAATATGGAACTAGAGAGAGAGAGGTGGGGAAAATTGAAAAAAAAGGGAAGAGAAAGGCAAAAAAACAACAGAGAACGTGTCTGGCTGTTTGAAGAACACAAAGCGGGAGTGTGATAAAATACGCCGATTAGTAAAGTAACCTTGTGCATATTTCATTTCTGACAGTTGTGTGCGACACCTAATATTTTATAGAAAAGACTCGCCTTTTCGTATTTACTCAATCTTTTCTCCCTCCCACCGCGTTAACTCAACTATCTTTATATCTCTGTTGCAATCTGTCCTCTGTTTCCAGCAAAGCCTCCTCTTCTCGTAGCTGCTTTGTACTCCCCAACTGAGCTCATGAATATTTCGTGCATATTTCACGCACGCTGCTAGATATCTGATATCATCAGGGTGTTTCGGCGAGGAGAGCAAGAGGTTAGCAGTGCCGTTTAGTTTTTGCTGGAGAAAACATGGCTGCGGTCGAACTAAGTAAGTCAGGCGACCAATCAACTAAGGCTCCCTGTAATTATCACCTCTCTGAACAAACAAATATGATGACATCTCATTTTGATGGTAATGAGCCATAATGGACACAATGGGAGATATAATGATGCTCAAGCAAGCTTTTATCACAGACGAACTCTGTGAATCTTCAGAAAAATGACATGGAGTGGCTCTTTTGAATGCAACCTACAGGTAATCACAGCAAACCATTTTTAAAAAAAAGTGCCATTTCAATTTTACGCTGATTGTATTCAACAGTTCTGGCAGGTTAGAAAGGTGCACATCTATATTCATAAGCTGGATGAGTGTGAGAAGTGCGTCTACTCTCTGTGAATTTTAAAAACAGTTCTGGAACCATCAACCGTATGATGATGATTATTAGGTTTCACCCTCGGCTCTCATTTTCACACCGGCAGACTCTCACTTCGCGAGCGGCCCACACGGCTTTCATCACCACCTTGACAAGCATCTGCGTGCATAAAAATGCAACATTAATTATTTGATGGGGGCAGATAAACATGCTCACTCCAGTGAAACTGACAGTAAGGGAGCTGCCACTAAATTCACGGGCTACTTCGTACATTGCACACCCTATTTAATAGCTGATTTATAGGCTGAAAACAAAAACAGCAAAAAAATTAATAATTTAAACCACACCTGTATGTTTTGTCTGCCCAGCTTGGGGAGCATAATAATGACTTTGATTGAAGGTTCCCTAAAGCGTTTACAAGCCAAATATTTTACAAGATAAGGGCCGTCTTTGAAGAGTGAAAGAAAATGCAAATCTGCAGGAGTGCAATTTCAAATTAGAGACTAAAGGGAGGAAAAACTTGTCTGTGGGTACCGGGGTGCACAAAACAATAAAAGAATGTCAACACGAGCAGCACATTACGCCCCCCATATGCTGAAGGCAAGGTGAAAACCCACCACTCCTCAGGGACTAAAAGGGAGGAGGCGTTTAGAAAGGAGACAATGGAGTCATAACCACAGGGGGAGCGCGTGAAAAAAGAAAGAGATGGTGAAAAGAGATGTTCGGGTTTCATGAAACTTGGTACGGCTCGCTGAAAAGACACAATCCCAGTCGCGACTCCTGGAGTGGCACGCCACACCTCCCAGAGGAATAGTACAATAACCGCAAGCTGCTGATACAGAGGCTGGAAAACCACTGAGTAAATGTGTGATTAAACATCTAGTTATCTACCAATTAAGCCTGAATAGATTAGATCCATTCCACAACAGGTTAGCGTGGCATTTGAGGTCTTTGACTAGTCACCTCGGACTAATTGGAGTCTTGAGAATAGGATGTCAAAGCAGCTGTCTGATAATGTTGTTTCAGATGCATTGACATTTGCCTGATGTTATTTATCTAAATCAGTCCTATTAAAGTTTTATAAACTGATTAAAGAAAAATGAAAAGCATTTAAGAAGAGTTGGCGATTTAGATAGCAATTCTCAGTGTTTGCAAACTACATTTCAATAGCAGACATAAAGATGAAAACCTTTTTGCTTTTCATGTTTCTTTTTTCCTTTTCTAACAAAGTGAAGCTGGTTAGAGCTTGAAATCGAATTCAAAGCAAAAATCATAATACCTCAGAGTTCTGTCCCAGAGTGCACATGTTGATTGTGGCCTGTGGAATGTTGGTCCACTCCTCTTCAATGGCTGTGCGAAGTTGCTGGATATTGGCAGGAACTGGAACACACTGTCGTATACGCCGATCCAGAGCATCCCAAACATGCTCAATGGGTGACATGTCATGTGGTGAGTATGCTGGCCATGCAAGAACCTAGGATGTTTTCAGCTTCCAGGAATTTTGTACAGATCCTTGCAACATGGGGCCTTGCATTATCATGCTGCAACATGATGTGATGGTCGTGGATGAATGTCACAACAATGGGCCTCAGGATCTCGTTTCGGTATCTCTGTGCATTCAAAATGCATCAATAAAATGCACCTGTGTTCGTTGTCCATAACATACGCCTGCCCATACCATAACCCCACCGCCACCATGGGCCACTCGATCCACAACGTTGACATCAGCAAACCGCTCACCCACACAACGCCATACACGCTGTCTGCCATCTGCCCTGTACAATGAAAACCGGGATTCATCCGTGAAGAGACACCTCTCCAAAGTGCCAGACGCCATCGAATGTGAGCATTTTCCCACTCAAGTCGGTTATGACGACGAACTGAAGTCAGGTTGAGACCCCGATGAGGACGACGATCATGCAGATGAGCTTCCCTGAGACGGTTTCTGACAGTTTGTGCAGAAATGATTTGGTTATACAAACCGATTTTTGCAGCAGCTGTCCGGGTGGCTGTCTCATACGATCTTGGAGGTGAAGATGCTGGATGTGGAGGTCCTGGGCTGGTGTGGTTACACGTGGTCTGCGGTTGTGAGGCCGGTTGGATGTACTGCCAAATTCTCTGAACGCCTTTGGAGACGGCTTATGGTAGAGAAATTAACATTCAATTCACGGGCAACAGTTCTGGTGTACATTCCTGCAGTCAGCATGCCAATTGCACGCTCCCTCAAAACTTGCGACATCTGTGGCATTGTGGCATTGTGCAGATTTGTCAGCTCATGAAAATGGGGCAAAAACAAAAGTGTTGCGTTTATAATTTTGTTCAATGTATGAAGCAAATGAGAGGCCTGGTTTAAGAAATTGATTGAGAATGGCTTATAGTTATGTCATTTATCTTTTTTTTTATTATTTTTATTATTTATTCTCCATCATGGCATAGCTTTGCTGTAATACAAGCAATGTTCCCTCTAATTTTTTGGGGGGGTGTGTGTGGGGGTGGGTGGGGGTGGGGGGGGGGGTTTTTTTTCTTGCGAGAAAAAAATTCTCTATGGCGACATTTTCGGCCACATGGCAAACTTCTTTATATGTAAAGAATACAAAGTATACCAGGCCTGTCCAGCACACACAAAAAAGTGTGTAACTTTTAACTGTAATGTGCTATTTATATTTGACCCTTGATTGTAACTGAATGATGCACATTTTAGGTTACCTGAGAAAATATTTTTTACAGTGCCGTGTTACTTACCAAGAAATTGTATTAAAAAATATATATAAAAAAAAAGATCACACACAGAATAGTTAAATTATTTATAATAATGTAATAGATATAATGTAATATAATATAGCTAATATGAAAAAATTAAGCAGATATTGCTCATGAATTCCATTTTTGAGGTCAATTATTTAGGCTTATAATATAATATAATATAATAGATTATAAAAAACAAATATTTTCAATAAATATTTTCAAAAAACGTGAACATGTGAATTCTTTTACAGTTATCTAAAACATCCCCATGTGGTAGAGTTTGCACACTACAATACTTGTGTGTGTGACTGTAAATGTCTCAGAGTTTTGCTACTGTTTTGTGCCCATCATCCGCTATTTCCACCACTTAATCAAACCACTCTTCTTAACTGATGATGTTTTTTCACAAGTCCATGGTGTTTGCGTCTAGCTCTTGTGTTGGGGCTCTTCGTATTCAGTTTCTACAGCGACTGATTCGGCGCACATCATTCTCTTTCTTTGAAACCTGTTAACCGCAGCAATGCAATTATTTTACATTTACTAGAATTTAAACTTTCCCCAACTCATTTTTGTTTGTCTGTCCTGTGCGCGGCATATTATTTATTCTGCTTAGAGGGAACATTGAGTACAAGTATATTCTCTATACATTTTTACACCCATGGTATTACCTACAGCACAGGTACAGTACAAAGAAAATTGGATTTAACTTTTGGGAAGCCAAAGTCTGAACACCCTGTTTCAAGTGGTTGGTTGGATCAGAAATGACTGCATGTAAACGAGTTTAAGTCTCATACTGTGCAAGGTCTTGGTTGCAAAGGCATGGCCGTAATAATGGGTTATAATTACTTAATGATTCTAACTGCTGCCTTGAGATAGCGGCAAGCAGGCCTTCATGAACTGCTCTGTGAGGTTTCTTATAACCAGACCTTTGGTGCATAGAGCAGTGCATTATTGTGCTTATTTTATCCAGAGTTATCTCATCGACGAGCAAAAGCTCTGAAGAGAATAATCAATAGAGCAGCAGATAAAGATGAAAGCTGTTCA